>BLSH010111261.1:23037-36454 GCA_018402905.1 Glandirana rugosa | reverse complement strand
GGGGGGGGGATTTCCATTTGAGGATGATTTCCCTTTTCGCATAGTACAACAGGTAGGTAATCAGTAACTTAGTACACCTGGGTCTCTGCTCATCATTTTGCATATCTAAAAGGCACAGCTCCGGGGCAACAGGGCAGGTCAGCTGTAGTCGGTTATTTATGTTGTCTATTACCTGCTTCCAGAATTGCTGAATTCTGGGGCAATCCCAGAACATGTAGGCGTATGTACCTATGGCCTCTCCACACCTAGTACAGTCCGGGGACCTCAATGGGTAAACCTTATGTAGTCTCTGGGGTGTGTAATATACCCTATGTAAAAATTTTATCTGTTTCAGTTTATCTCGGGAAGAGATTAGATGTATAACACTATCTTCCAGAGAGTCCTCCCAATCCTCCCTATCCAAGTCGGGCAGGTCCGTCTTGCACTGATCCCAGAGGCGTTCCATTTTGGGAGACTCTACACTAAGTAGTTCTAGGTATAGGGCGGATAACGTTTTGTTTAGTGATTCCTGGGCCAATAGGTCCTCAATCGGGTCTCTCTCCAGGCAAGGAGGGTCTACAAATTGCGCCCTCATTGCATGCTGTAATTGATAATAGCGGAACAGCATTCAACCAGGTAAATTGAATTTGGCTTGCAGAGCAGAAAAGGGAAGAAGAGAGCCAGCCACTACTATGTCCCCCAGCACTTTAATCCCGCATCGAGCCCACAACTGAGGATCAGGGACGGAGCGAAAATGGGCCAGGTTCGGGTTACCCCACAACGGTTTGGCTTGCGGAACCTGGTCCTGGCCACTGCCCAGCACCTAAGAGTGGTTCTAGTGGGGACAGTAAATGGGGATATGCCCTGACCCCCCTATAGACCGAATTCCCACGCTCCTTCAGGGATCCCAGGATGCTCGCTTCAAGACATATCGCAGCATTAGCCCTATCAAGAGTGAACCACCATCTCACCGTTACTAACACTGCCGCCCAAAAATACACTCTAAGATCTGGCATAGCCAGCCCCCCACACCTGGTGGGGAGGATCATCGTCGAGTTTGCCAACCTAGGGACAGCTCCAACCCAAATGAAGGTTCCCATACACTTGTGCACCTCCTGGAACAGGGAGTTGGGTATCCAGATTGGACAGTTCTGGAATATGTACAGAAATTTTGGCAGAAAGATCATCTTCAGGAGATTAATACGGCCTAAAAGATTTAACGTCAGGGGGGCCCATGAGGCACATCTGGCCCTCAGCTGAGTCAGCAGTGGTAGGACATTCAACTCCATGAACTGCTTCGGCTCCCTACGAATCTGGGTACCCAAATACCGAAATTGTTCGACCCAATTAATTTGCGTAGGCTGGGCCGCTGTACGAGCTCCTGAGTCTAAGGGAAAATAGGGTAGACTTGTCCCAGTTGATCCGGACCCCTGAGTACCTACCGAATTCAGGTAAAAATGCCCAAAGCTGCCTGTAGGGAGGAGTTTGCATCCTGGAGGTATAGCAGAGTGTCATCTACATAAAGCAAGATTTTTTCTTCAAGAGATCCCACTTTAAATACCTTCACCCTATCAGATCCTCTAATTAGAATTGCCAGGGGTTCCAGAGCAAGGGCAAATAGATATGGGGAAAGGGGACACCCCTGACGGGTTCCACTCTTGAGCAGAAATGGTTCTGATAGTTGGTCATCGGTGCGTATCCTAGTGCGCGGGGCCCTATAGAGCATCTTCACCCATTGGATAAACCGAGGGCCAAACCCAAATCTATCCAATACTTCCCACAGGTAGCCCCACTCCACCGAGTCAAACGCCTTTTCGGCGTCTAGGGAGGCAATGACCCTCTGACCACTGTTCTCATGGGAGATGGAAAGATTGAGAAAGAGGCGGCGGAGGTTAATGTCAGTGCCCTTCCCAGGCATGAAGCCCGTCTGATCTGAGTGGATAACCTCCTACAGGACCCCAGAGAGGCGATTCGCCACGACCTTGGCTAAAATCTTTGCATCCACATTGAGAAGTGAAATTGGTCTATACGAGGAGCATTCCTCCGGGCTCTTCCCTGGTTTGGGCACCAAGACCACCACCGCCTCTGTCATAGAATCAGGGAGCACTTCCAAGTTAAAGAAGCCCTCTAGCAGGGACGTGAGCCGGGGAGCCAAGAGTTCCCTTTGTTGTGAAAAGAATTCCACGGGGATCCCATCTGGTCCAGGAGTTTTCCCTGCTTTGAGTTGCGTAATTGCTAGCTGGACCTCTTCTAAGGTGAGATCTCTGTCTAGAATAATACTAGTTTCAGCCTCAATAGTGGGAAAGGAGACCCGGTCCAGATAAGCTCTAAGGTCTAAGGCACTGTAGTCAATTCTGGATGAATATAGGAGTCTATAAAAATGTAGGAACCTGTCGCTAATGTCGCTGGGGGATCTCAGCAGAGTCCCGAGGGGTCCCTAATACCACTGATGTGTGACATGCTATTCTTCCCTTTGGCCAACCAAGCCAATAGCCTACCTTTCTTATTACCATATTCGAAAACTCTTTGTGCTGTATTAAGTCGGGACTTTTCCGTCATATCAACCCGCAGTAAAGAGACCTGTTTAAGTGCATACTGCCAGTCCCCGTAAGTGCCCTGGGCAGGGTTCGCTATTTATGCTGTCTCTGTCCTACTAACTTCTTTCTCTAGTTCCTCCAAGGACTGCGCTGCCTTCCTTCTTACAGCAGTAATACGTCCTATATATTCTCCCCTTGTCCATGCCTTAAACGCGTCCCAGGCTACCGTAGGTGGGGTGGATTCTGCATTAGTATGCCAGTATTGTGCGAGAGCCTCCTGGAGGCCCTCCTGAACTCCCGGATCCTCAATCCAGAACCTTGATAGCCTCCACAAACGCTCCCCGGGCGGGCCCAAATCCAAAATAACCCTCACCGGAGCATGGTCCGAAATTCCTCTGGGGAGGATATCCTTCTCCGACACCTTCTGGACCATAGTCTGGGAGGCAAAGATCATATCAATCCTTGAAAATGTTTTATACGATGCCGAGTGGCAAATAAATGCACGGGTATCTGGGTGAAAGTGCCTCCACACCTCAGTCAGATAATAATTGTCTGCCCAGTGCAATAGGCCGGGCGACCACCGGGAGGCCAGGGAGGATCTATCCAGGTCCGGAGAAAGGGTCATATTAAAATCACCCACGAATATAATATTGTCCACCCCATAGACAAGAGTCCGCTGCATGATTTCCCCTAATAAAGAAGTATCTGCCGGGGGGGCACATACACACCCACCAACACCATCGGGAAGCCAGATATCAGTGCGTGCAAAATTATATACCTCCCTACAGGATCACTCCTGAGGTCCAGCAACTGAAACGGGAGGGAGCTGTGCACCAGGACACTGACTCCCCTGGCATAGGTGGAGTATGTAGAATGGTAGTGCATTCCCACCCATGCCCGCCGAAGTCCCAGAGTGCGGGGGCCCAAGAGGTGGGTTTCTTGTAGAACACATATCTGCGGTGTATATTTCTTAAGATAGTTAAAAATTAAAGACCTCTTAATCGCCGTATTGAGTCCCCGCACATTCCAGGAGACAACAGTTACTTTAGGCATTATACCACATAAGTAGCAATAGCAGGATGTATATTCTTGCGGGCAAGTTTACCCGCAGACATTTCTTTGTCAAATCCCCCAGCATATCTGGAAACCATATACCTGTTAACTCAACAACGCCATGCTGTCCAAAATTATATATCTTCAGAAAATGACATATCATGCATTTATAAAAAGAACATACCACAAACCAAACTGCCCCAATGTGGTCAGCAACGGCCGACAACCCATTCCCCTCCACCCTGCGGAGCCCACATAGTAGGGGACTGCTTGGATCCCAACCAACTAGCCCTTAGGCAACAGTACATATGGGAGACGCGTCACAGGTTAAGGAGTGCTCCCCATCTCCATCTGCATAGTCTCAATAGTATTAGGACTGAACAAACAGAAGGCAAACTGGTTATACTCCTTCAGGGAGATGCCGGAGCAAAGTAATAGTAACACCTGAGTCTAAGAGTTCTCCTGGCGAGGCCAGGGGCACAATACTTGAGAGAGGCCGTTTCAAACAGGATGGCCCGTAATGTGAAGTTAACTCCAAAAGAAACAGAAAGGGCAAACAAAGTCCCCCTCTGCCCGGACAGGTGTGGGGGAAAAACAATCCCGGATCATGAGCGGAAAAATAATCCAGGCAGTGGGTCTTATGGTGCACCTTGTTACATCACAGAGCCGCCACAAAACAGGTAGAGATAAGCCTAGTCAGTCCTGGAACAGCATGATGATGGAGCACCATCAGCCACGCCGAGGCACAGTCTCCAGCCAGTCCGCGGCCTCCTTGGGCGTCAGGAAGAAGCGGACAGTTTTTCCATCCACCACTCGCAGCCTGGCCGGGAACATGATGCTATATTTGAAGCCCTTGGCCCGCAGGGTTGCTTTAACTGCATCAAAGGAGCGGCGCTGGTGCTGCGTTTCTACCGAATAATCAGGGAACAGCATAATGGTATTGTTATGATGCACCAGCTCCCCTGCCACTCTAGCCACCCTCAGGATCTTGTCTCGGTCCCGGAAATGTAGGAGCCGCAGGATGAAGGTGCGCAGAGGGGCACCCTGGGGACCAGGCCGTGGTGGAACCCGATGGGCCCTTTCCACAGTGAAGTAGGGTGACAGCTGGGACTCGGGTAGTAAGGTCTTAATAAACTCCTCCACAAATGCTGTAGGGTGTTTCCCCTCGGTTCCCTCCGCAAGGCCAACGATACGAATATTATTTCGGCGACACCTATTTTCGGCGTCTTCCACGCGGAACTCTAGGGTCTTAATCTTAGATTGCAGTATATGAAGAATGCCCTCGTGCTCTGCCACCATATCCTCCGCATGGCCGATTCTTGTCTCCGCCATTGTCACGCAGCAGGCCAACATCTAGCTGCACGGCCTCTATTTTATTCGTGAGTGCCGACTGACACACGGCTACTGCTGCCTGACAGGAGGCGATCACCGCCATTACCTCCAGGATTCCCGAGGGGAGGTTTCAGCGTCTGTCTGCGTCGCCATGCTAGGCTGAGGCTGCAGCCGCGACCTAGGCCGAGAAGGAGGATCGGGGAGCACTGGAATCTCTGGGGGAAAATTAAGTTTTTTACCCCCCTTACCTCGCCCCCTCGGCTTGCCAGGCATCCACGGATCGTCAAGGAGGATAAAGAGGCACTACTGCCCAGGTGAGGAGAAGAAATTCAAGCCAGGTCCGGCAGAGCTCCTGAGAAGACGTCCGTTCACTCCGCCATCTTAGACACGCCCCTCCCATTGAAATCTTTGGGGGTGAATCTTATTAAATACTGGCTATTTTAGGACTATTAAGCAAACTACTGTCAAAAATACATGGGAAGCTAAGCATGGCCTTATGGAACATATACCATTGGACAATGTTTTTTTAAATACTGTATAGCAGATAGAGGGTCTTTCCATGAGACTTCAAGGGCAACACTGAAAATACACAAAACTTTTAAATAACATGTTTGGAGATGCCTTAAACCTGTATGTGATGCTATGGAACAGTATGAGTTCCCCAGACAGCCGCAGCCCATATTTGGCTGCAGAATTTTTTTTTCTGCAATCAGCTTGGTTTACACGCACCATCTCAATCTGATTTAACTCAGTTTGAAAAAAAATGTTTTTTTCAAGTAGCTTTAGCAGTGACATATATGTGAAACGTTACTCCTGGAGGAGCCACTTGGTAATTTGGGTTCTCTGTTCTGTGCCTAGACTCCAAGAACAACCTAAGCCCCTCATGAAGCAGCAAAGTCAGAAATAAACACTCATATAAGCATTAACTGTAATGTGAATAATACTATAACTAGTCTAGAGTTCACTCTAGGGGAATGACTAGGATATGGTGCAATGTTCCTTGAGAGGTACTTGTTAGCATAAGCAATAGGTGAAGGTCTCTGTGTAGCAGCAGTAAAGGCACAGTCTTTAGTCCAAACTCAGGCAGCTAGCATTGGGGTCCAGTTGTAGTCAGCATGCAGGCAGCAGTAAGGCTATTAGATGGCTGTGTGGTCAGTTCCTAAAGAGCTCAGTCCCTCCAGCAGCAGACAGTAAACCCCACAGCAACAGCTCATTAGTTCCAATGATAGTTCAGCTCATCATCTGGTAGCACACAGTGATTAGTCCACTCTCTGCTCTGCACCCAAGTGACTCTGACTGTCAGCACCTTAAAACCATCTCCAGTCTCCCTCATGGCAAGGGGAAGCTCTGTCCTTTACAGCATAAGAAAATGCAGCTCTTTCCCCTCCTGGCAATCTCTTTGAGGATGAGGCAGTTCAAAAGCTGTTGACTACAGTAGAGTCTCTCTCCTATGGACTACAGTTCCCACAGTCAGTGCTGCCTGACTCAGTCTATTGAACTCTTCCTGATCAGGAGCTCCCTCTTCTTGCTGATATAGCTGTTAACCAGTTCAGCACCATAGGACAGCAGCTACAGACAGCAGCTGCAGCCAGTGTTTCTCTCACTCTCCATTCTTAGCCAAGAACCTGGCTACACGTGCTTTTTCATCAAATGGTAATAGGCCACTTGGTCTGGCAAATAGAAGTTGGTCCAGAGATGTTTTATGCAAGCAGTGAGCCTATGTGCAGGTACATACGATGGACCCTCCTGCACGCTGTGGCAAAAATTGGGTGTAGGAAGTGATGCAGAGTTTAGAGATCAGTAGTGAGTCAGAGTCCAGAGATTAGCAATAAGTGACATAGAGGTCAGAGGTTAGTAGTAAGTGGGCAGAGGTCAGAGATCAGTAGTAAGTGACGTAGAGGTCAGAGATCAGTAATAAGTGACATAGGGGTCAGAGATCAGTAGTAAGTGAGGCAGAGGTCAGAGATCAGCAGTAAGTGATGCAGAGGTCAGAGATCAGTAGTAAGTGAGGCAGAGGTCAGAGATTAGTAGTATGTGAGGCAGAGGTCAAAGATCAGTAGTAAGTGACATAGGGGTCAGAGATCAGTAGTAAGTGATGCAGAGATCAGAGATCAGCAGCAAGTGATGCAGAGGTCAGAGATCAGTAGTAAGTGACGCAGAGGTGAGAGATCAGTAGTAAGTGAGGCAGAGATCAGTAGCAAGTGAGGCAGAATTCAGAGATCAGTAGCAAGTGAGGCAGAATTCAGAGTTCAATAGCAAGTGAGGCAGAATTCAGAGATCAGTAGCAAGTGAGGCAGAATTCAGAGATCAGTAGCAAGTGAGGCAGAATTCAGAGATCAGTAGCAAGTGAGGCAGAATTCAGAGTTCAGTAGCAAGTGAGGCAGAGGTCAGAGATCATTAGTAAGTGAGGCAAAGGTCAGAGATCAGTAGTAAGTGAGGCAGATGTTAGAGATCAGTAGCAAGTGGGGCAGATTTCAGAGATCAGTAGAAAGTGAGGCAGAATTTAGAGATCAGTAGTAAGTGAGGTGGGCGCTCACAGTAAAGGCCAATATGTAACCCACATACAAAAAAGCCTAATTAAAGCTCAACAATGGTACCGGAGCACCCACTGGTTACTTGATAACTGTCACCTGGAGAGGAAAGGATGTTTCATCCAATCCTCTCCCCCCTCTGCTCCCCGGACCCCGATCTTCCCCATATCACAAGTGCTAGAACTTCAGCAAAGATTCTAAATTAAATGAATTAATAACAATTTCTTATATTTCTTAATTGAAAAAGGGGTTACATACAACAGGAATGCTAATGGGGCATTATCCAGACTGACTTCTGTAAGTTTATAACATAATGCTTGAACTGATTACTAAAAGGATGTAAGAACAGGACAATCCCAAAATATTTGTAGGCGCATACCTTTCTGCATTTTACAGCACCAGCATTTAGGAGAGGCGTGAGAATTAATTCAGTTCAAAAGTTCTGGAATCCTGCACCATCTTGTGAGTAATTTATAGCCTGCCTTCTGAATTTTATTAGAAATGGACCTATGCACTTAAAGAAGAATACAATCTATTTGGCATTGTGTAAAAGTATAATTAAGATCTTTTTCTATATTTCCCTCTTGAAGAATAGTTTATACTGAAAAGAGCATATGCCTATGCAGAGAGGGGCTTAAACATAATTTCTCAAAATGTGTAGCATCCTGAAATTGACTGTTGGGGGGGTATAGAACATATAAAATGCGTTAATCTTAACACTCGCCATGACCCCTACTGGGAATTGGAACAGTTTGTACTGGAAGGGCAGGTTTGGGGGGGGGGGGTCTCTGTACTGGGGAAGGATATTGGGGTTAAATAGCCTGTGAAACATGCACTACTTAACTCTGCAACCTGTACATAGTGAATTCCTGAGCTTTGCCTCCTTGACATCAGGGGCATGCAGTCAGGAGAGGCAGGTGAGGCAGAGCCTCAACTGCCATGAAAATAAAATAAAATAAAAATCAAGCTTTGAGGGTCGTAGCTCAGCGACCTGGGGTTACAGAAACCCCAAATTTGTGAGGCAGGTAGCCAAAGTCCTACCCCACCACTGGTAAAAATTTGGGGTTCCTATGGTTCTGGAGATACGGGGCTCCTTGCACAGCCTGTCAGAAGCTGCATACAGAGCGACCAGTTTAAATACAAGCTGGCACACTGTGTTTGGACAGCTTGGAGCCTTGGACCAATGGTAAAGGCTCTCCTCTCACTGCAGAGTCATAGAAGGGGACATATGTCTAAAAGACACATGCTCCCTTCCAGCCCAGCCTTCTTAACTACAAGGAAAAAACATGGGGTTATGGGTATAATGTTTGCACATAATCCCATTTTTTTTCTCACACACTTGGGGAGAATATTCTGCTGCTGAAAAGGTACTGTTATAACATAATAATGTATTCTTTCTCTATTTACTGTGAAATTACTGGTTTGAAGTTCTAACTTCAAACTTCAGCAGGTTAAGCCACATGCTTGAGTACAGTTTTTGAAAATATAGTGAATTATCTTGAAAACAATATATAATAATTATATATTGTATATTATTTACCGTATATACTTGAGTATAAGCCGACCCGAATATAAGCCGAGGCACCTAATTTTACCACAAAAAACTGGTTATTGACTCGAGTATAAGCCTAGGGTGGGAAATGCAACAGCCAGAACACAGGGAGCCATTACACAGGTATTGTAGCCAGAACACAGGTATTGTAGCCATTACACAGGTATTGTAGCCAGAACACATGTATTGTAGCCATTACACAGGCATTGTAGCCAGAGCACAGGTATTATAGCCATTACACAGGGATTGTAGCCAGGAAACAGGTATTATAGCCAGAACACAGGGACTCAGCCTTTACACAGGGATTGTAGCCAGAACACAGGTATTGTAGTGGCTCTTAGAAGCAGCGCGCTCTGTGCAATGTGAATCTACTCATCTTTTCAGACCACCCACAGACACTGACTCGAGTATAAGCTGAGGGGGGCCTTTTTCAGCACAAAAAATGTGCTGAAAAACGTGGCTTATACTTGAGTATATACGGTACTTACTATGGTAATTACCCACTTGCCACCCAGGCCAATTCTGACACTTCTCCCCTACATGTAAAAATCATAATATTTTTGCCAGAAAAATACTCATAAACCCCAAACATTATATATATTTTTTTAGCGGAGACCCTAGGGAATGAAATGGTGGTTGTTTCAACTTTTATGTTACACGGTAGTTGCGTAGCAATTTTTCAAACTTTTTTTTTTTAAACTGTTTCATGAATAATAAACAAAAGTTATTATTATTGTTTTTGTACAATGTGAAAGATGATGTTAGGCCGAATAAATGGAAACCTAACGTGTCATGCTTTAAAATTGCGCACACTTGCGGAATGGTGCCAAACTTCAGGACTTAAAAATCTCTATTGGCGAAGCTTAAAACTTTTTTACAGGTTACATGTTTAGAGTTACAGAGGAGGTCTAGTGATAGCGTTATTGCTCTTGCTCTAACGTTCATGGCGTATGTAACCTGTGCGTATCTGGCTCTGATACTAGCCAGTCACTGACCTCACTGCACGTCCCTGCTGTACAGTGCACTCCTGAGCCTTGCACCCTGTACATGGTTCTTCTGAACCCTGCCTTCTCTATGTAGTGCACTCATGAATCCTGCCCCCTGCATGTAGTGCACCGCTGAGTCCTGTCCTCTGTATGTAGCTCACTACTGAGTCCTGCCCACTTTATGTAGTGCACTACTAAGTCCTGCCCCCTGCATGTAGTGCACTCCTGGGTCCAGCCCCCTGTATGTAGCACACTCCTGAGTCCTGTAACTTGTATGTAGCACACTCCTGAACCTTGGACCCCATACGTAGCACATTCCTGAGTCCTGCACCCTGTACGTAGTGCACTCCTGCGTCCTACACCCTGTGCATAACACACTCTGATCTCAACACCCAGGACATAGTGCACTCCTGAGCCCTACACCCTTGTATGTAGTGCACCCCTGAACCCTGCACCCTGTATGTAGCGCATGCCTGAGTCCTTCACCCTGTATATAGCGCACTCCCGAGCCTTGCACCCTGTAGATCGCACACTCCTGAGAAAAAAAGCCTTGGTCAGGTATAACCATGGAATATATCATAATGTCCTTCAATAGCTCTGCATAATATACTGTCTCTGTAGAATGATTCAATGGCATTATCACTTGCTACTGATTCCTGAACTTTGCAACACTTACTACTGACCTCTACATCACTTACTACTGGTCACCGAACTCTGTGTCACTTACTATGGATCTCTGCATCATTTACTACTGAAATCTGAACCTGTGCCACTTGCTGTTGACCCCTGAACTACTGACTTTTGAATTCTACTTCACTTACTACTGAGCCTTGAACTCCGTGTCACTTACTAATGAAGTCAATCCAAGTATTTGATCAAATTATGGATCAGGTTGAAATATTGCTGACCCAAAGTCCTATTGTCTCCTCAATGCCTGTGGTCCTGGGCATGAATGTTCTAAGGGACCTGGGCTTGTCTCAATTACTGACAAAAATCTCAGCTGGTTCCTCATGTGGTCGGGAGGACCGAGTGGCCTGGCAGAACCTAATCTGTGCCTGCGAGTTGCATCAGCAGGAGAATAGGGGTCAGTCTGAGAAAGTATCTAGGCAGTTATAGTTTGTTGTCGCCACTGCAGGTGACACTCAAGAAGGAGAGGAAGTCAAGAGGAACATGGTTCCTCTATGGTTTCCTGAGTCACTGGGGCAGCAATCCAATTGGATTTTGGCTGCCCATGTGACTCTGAGTCTATTTAAGACCCTGGGTTTGGTATGCATTCACATGTGAGTAGTGTAGGGACAGATCACCCATCTGTGAGGGACAGTATTAGCGGCAGTGAAAGGTTCCAGACAAGTAGGAAAAGCTTAGGGCTCCACAATCTTCCTGGTACATCTTCCTCTTTGATGCTGGTGACATCCATGGTGTTCACAGTTAGGCCTCCTCCCACCGGGTTTGTTGTGAACTGTTTTGCCTTTACTTCAATACAAGCTCTACTATTTGCACCTCGGCTGTGTTTGTGTTATTGCCGCCGCACCATGTTGCACCCAAACAGAAGTATGTGTGGACAGCCTGCCTCTATGGCATAAACTGCCCCAAAACAGAAACTGGCATCCATCATGCTGAGCCCCTAAGTGACCTGAAGGTACCAGCAGAATGGCTAACAGTCAGAACATTTTCTAAGGATCAGCAGGGAAAGGTGCCTGTTCAGTTGATCAACCTGGGGACAACACCCATTCATCTATCAAGCCAGCTTGGTCTCACTCAGATATATGTGGTGCCCAAGAAGTGCATCTCTGTGTCTCAATATGGGGTAGAGGCCATTTGCGCCCCCCTACAAGCTGCCATGGCTGCAATGAGGAACTCGCAGTATCAGCCTATGCTAAAGCAGTTGGCCCTGCATCTACAAGAGTTTTCACTGCTACAGCAAAAGATGTTGCACCAGTTGCTGGAAAAGCATGTTTTGGTGTTTGCCTTGCAGTGGGGCCTGAGGACAGAGGGTGTACTGAAGCACTGGTTCATCCCATTCATACTGGGAATGCAGCCCCCATCTTAGAGTGGTACCGTAACATCACTCCCACTCTGTGCCAGAAGTTTATTGGCGTATAACGGGCACTTTTTCCCCCTGAAAATAGAGGACAAATTATAAGTGCGTGTTATAGGCCGATATTTACCCTGCTACCTCAGGGGGGAGTGGCAAGCGCCGCCGGATTACACATAGCCGGGATCTCCCGTTTACTTGGCGCTCAGTCAGACACAGTCCCGCCTCCTGGATGGCTCATAGGATAAATGCCACATGTCCCGGCATTGGACTGGTGTTCTGTCTATCATAGGAGCCTTCCGGGAGGCAGGACTGTGTGTGTGACTGAGCGCCGAGTAAACAACAGATCTATCTGTGTAATCCAGCAATGGCGAGGCTGAAGATGGGCACTGATCAGGCAGCAGATGGGCACTGGTCAGGCTGCAGAACAGATGGGCACTGGTGAGGCTGCAGATGGGCACTGGTGAGGCTGCAGATGGGTACTAATCAGGCTGCACTGTTGGGCAATTGAAAGGCTGCAGATGGGCACTAATCAGGCTGCATTGATGGGCAATGGAGAGGCTGCAGATGGGCACTGATCAAACTGCAATGACGGGCAATGGCAAGGCTGCAGATGGGCACTGATCAGACTACATTAATGGGCACTGACCCTTATTTTGCTTCAAAGTTCTTAATTTAAAATGTACGTTTTTTTATCCCTGAAACTTCCCTCTTAAAATTAAGGTTATACGCCTGTGCATATTATACAGTGGTAAATACGATAAAAATTCAGAATTCCAGGTAGAAAGAATAGATAGAAATCAATGCGGCTCTAAATGATGATGATGAATACATAATTGAATGCACTAATTTAAAAAGCAATGTATATGACCTGGTATGTGCCTCTTGCAGTCCCCTGTATGTCAGAGCTTAGACTGGGAGAGGAAGAAGTCATTCAAGGAGCCAATTAGTTGGGCTGCGATGCTCATGTGCTAACACGGGACATGCAGATAAGTTGAAAAAGCATAGTGGCATCAGTCACTATCCAGTCACAGAGTAAGAAGAGACAAAAGCTGTAAGTCTTACTTAAAGCAGAAATAAACCCAAAAGCAAACATTTATTAGATTGCAGCTTACCATTTCTTAGATGTAATGTCTTCATTATTTTTCTTTTTTAAGCTTTCTTTCTCCTATTTTCACCTGGTGATTAAGCCAGTAAGTCTGTTGTTTTTCAAAAGAACAAGCTGTCTTGCAGATGTACCAGTTACAGGGTTGGGACACACCATTTACCACTGAATGGTTTGCTTACAATGATCAGATTTCATTTATTTATGGAAAACCTTTATCCCAAAAGGAAAAAAATACAGCTGTAACTGCTTATAAAATGTTACCTGGAGTTTGGCTTCCATTTATGAGACACTGACCTATCACTGA
>BLSH010111252.1:32869-45219 GCA_018402905.1 Glandirana rugosa | reverse complement strand
CTCAGGGGGTAAGTTGCCCATGGCACCGGCAGGGGCACTTTGGGGAGAGTTTACCTGAAGGTTGACTTCAGCCCAAGGATCCATCCCTGACATAGTTATTCCTAGCCTATATACTCCACTGTCTTTAACCTCTAGGTTCTGTACTGTGAGTATAATATTCCCTTGGCTTCCCTTCGCTAAGGGGATCCTCTGATAGGTGCTCATGTCATTTGGGGGAATCCTAGCCAAACTAGTCTCCCACCTGTAGGGGTCTATTGTCCACCATACATTCTCCCAATAACCACATTTCCACACATATATATATATTATAGGCCTCAAGGTCATAAGTAACTTTTGTTGGGTCAAATACCTGGCTCTTTGTTAAGGTAAACACTATGGTCTGCTTTGAAGCTTCCATATTCAACACTGGCGTTTCTAGTACACCCTACCCTTAACTTCTCCTGCATTCAGCCTTCTCATCCTCCTCCTAGAGAGATCTGACATTTTCTTTCTTTCAACTTCAAAGTCTCCCAGAGCCAATAGGTGTCAAGAAACACAGCAAATAAAGGTACAAGCAATAATCAGAAACCTTCCTTGAGGGTTTTTTTTATGGTAACCCGGGGGAAAGCAGAAAAAGCATGGTCACCTCCTATCTACCTATCCCTATGTGTTGAGTTCACAGTGTTACTTTCACCTCTTGTAGGAGGGAGGTGGTCTCTCCTTCCAGGATGTGAATCCCTTTATTTAAAAGAAAAGATGTTCCTCCATTCACAACACTCACCCACATAGATTTGTTTTCTAGTCTAATGATTTTGGGGACACTCTGTTACCCTCGAGGATATTGAGGTCTGGATGTTTGCTTACTGACTTTGACAGCGGTAGGTGCAGTTAAGAGTGCCTGGTAAGGTCCTTCAGTTTTTTCTTTTCTTTGTGCACCTTTATCCAGATCCAATCTCCTGATTTTACAAGAATGAGTCTTTCACCTTCTGATGTGAAACCTGGGGATGAACAAAACTGCTAGACAGAAGTGGATTAGAATCTGAGCCTAACCACAGGGTACCTTCCCTTGTACCACCTTGCATTTGCACTTTTCGTTCCCCTTTTTGTTTTTTTGTTTTTTCCAGGGGAAATTGCCTTTTGTGTGGGCGGAAGGAATATTTAGAGTTATGATTGCTGCATCCGCAGTTTTCATTAACCCAATATCACTTTTGCTGGCTGATCAGAATGCCAGGGGTAGAGTGGCCAGTTCCATCCCTGCTACCTCTTGTCAGCAATATGTCCAATCATTTATCCTCCTTCCACACAAAACGTTCAGAAATGTTCAACACCTCTTATTATACATCTATAACCTGTGTATTCCCACCCTCTGCAATTCTCCAGGCATCATTCCCATCACACCATGCTCAAGGCTTCCCCGTAGGGCACCTGAGTGAGATGCGGGGACAACAAAACTGGCTGCCTGTAAAATCTCCTAAGGGTGGGACCACATATCACACTCATATTGATGTTACTATTTCAATGACTGTTTAAATTCTATACAGATCTAGTTTCTTCTATATTAACAAACAACTCATAAAACAATCATTAATCCTGTATTTTAAAATATCACACTTCATTACATTTATTACTTAAACCAATTTATAACATCTATAGACAGCTATCTCCTATGATCATTCAATATTGTCCCATCACATACTTATAAGTAAGGGTGTTCTAGTCTGGTCAACTATCTTGTACAAAATGCCCTTCACCGAAGGGTAAACTTGATTTTGTTAGGTGGGTGGAACTTTTTTCCTTTCCACGCCCAATAGGCTGGTCTGAAAAGCTAAACATTTAAATAATTATAAAAAAAAATCATGGCTACCGTAGGAATTTACAGGGCGTTGGTCGCAATCGGCCATCTTTGCTTTGTTCCAAATAATGCTAGAATAACATAACAAAACAGATTCTTTCAACTAAGATTTCACTTCTATACAGAAGTTATAAAAAATAATTTTCCTATATTTCACAGAAGCAAACATTGTAATAGTTGATTTTCTATAAAATCAGAGAAGGGTTTTTTTTTCTTTTCTTAAGGCGAGCACATACTGTCATGCTCCAATGAACACATTCCTTAGGAGGGGGTCACAACTTAGGATAGAAGGACTACAAACTCCAGCAGTATCTCTGTACACCATTACCTTCTAAATCACTTACATTTTCCCATCTGTATACAACACATACTATCACTTTCTTACAATTAAACTTTCCCAAAAAACTTTCTGACAAAGAGAGAAAAAAAAACAAAAAACTTCTATTTTTCTCACACCAGCTTACTTACAATGTAGTTTTTCATAACTTCAAAAAAACTTTCTTTTCCAATGTTTAAACCTTCAAATATATAAACCAGTTACACTTATCATTACCCATTTATCATCTCACTTCCACTATGGAACGGAATGCATTTAACCTCTTAATAGATAACAACACAGCCTATGTAACAACACAGGAAAACTCAGCATATCTCTAAATTGGATTAACGTGGCAGTAATTCATTTCACATACACAGATTAAGACATCTTACATATCTCGCTTATTAAAAAAATCATTACAGAACAACTTTAGCTCATTAAATCTTCTCCTGCAAAATTCCAGTATTACAGTGGGGACATGACATATCAGTTGTAATGCAGACAGTTAACCCTTATTGTTCTAGAGAAAGCTCACAGTGCTCAGCTGCCCCTCTAAGTTGCCTCAGGGTGCGCTTTTCATAAACGTGAGCTGGTCACTGAATACTTCAGTCAAACTGACAGTATGAAGCGGGTTCACTCTCAATAAAGAATAGAACAGTCTACAGTATGTCACAGTCAGTGTACAGGTATATAATACGTATTCACATATTCACATTGAAATCAGTGGCATTTGTCCAGTCTTACCACCTGAACTTTATACCACACAAACAGATTATCTTATACCTCTATGCGACAGTAAAGAAAAGCAAAGTAGCAAGATTACCCAAGACAGACTGACAATTATAAAAGTACACTGTATCTAACAGTACTTTTTCTGAGTCTTTCCAGAGACTCTCCCATGAAATAAGCTACTACCCGGAGTGCTTCATTTCATATAATGGCTGCTACCCGGAGCAAGCCGCAATTCCCCAACATTAAGTCTCCTGGAGACTTATTATGGCTACTTCCCGGAGTGGGCCATAGTTCAAAGATCAGATTTAAATCAGAGCCCGAGAACACACGGATAGATAAACAAAATGATGTATACCTTACCCGGGGGTCCAAAAGGGATGATCATCCGATCTCGGTGGGACCTCCACTTGTTAGGAACTGCTATGATAACCCTCGGCTATCATCTCTCTGTCAGTCTGTCTTAAGCTTGGGCGCCCAAGGAGAGCCCGTTTTCACCCCAATGATCACAAGCAAAAACAAAGCACGGTGAAAACAGACTCTAATTTTACTGGCATGGTGGGGGGTTTTATACACCTTTTAGACAAAGAAATTCATAATTCATACAAGGGAGGGGATATGTAATTACGTGTCTTATAGGAAAAAAGAATAGTTGTCTTGTATAGCAGTTATTAATATTTTCTCATACGCTTTCTCATGTAGAGACATCATTAGCAACTTTTCATCTGGACAATACGTTCTCTTCAAGGTCTGTTCCTTCACACACCAGCCAGATGGCACATTCTTTCAATGTGGCATGTAGAAGAACAAAACCCTGCCGAGATGAACAGAAAACGTTGTCAGCATAAACTTCTTAAAGCAACATTTACCCTAACAAGATGGAGTAACTAAGGATAATAGGTTTTCTATCATCTACAGCCCACATGCTAACAAAACCAGGAAGCTCAAGCACGTCCCCTCATATAAATCATATTCCCATTTTGCCTCCCTTTCTCTTCTGCTTCTCCTAGCCTCTGGGGATATTTCCCCAAACCCTGGGCCTCCCTCATTTAACAACACCCAACATGCCCATCACCACCACCCCACACCCTCTGGCAGTAGTCGCAATCTATGCAATTTAACCACTTGACGACCAAGGGCGTACATATACGTCCTTGGGTTTGAGTGATGATATCTGAATGGTACCTGCAGCAGATACCGTTTTTTTCAGCCGGCGATTCTGAAGAAGATAAAAGTGGTCTTAGCGGTGGATTCACCACGAGATCACTTTTATCAGCGGCGGGAGAGGAGCCCCTTCCCGCCGCTTTCCCGTCATCTCCGCCGCTTACCGGACCCGCCAGCAGCGGCGGAGATGATCGCATCCGTCCCCCCAGTGTCCGTGAGCTGACTGAGCGGCTGAAGCCGCTCACTCGGCTCCATAACATGGCGAGGCGGAAATGATGTCAGAACGTCCGCCCAACGGTCTTAAAGGGCCTGTCATTTTTTTCAAATTTTTTTTTTTTTTTTTTGCATTTTAGTGTAAATATGAGATGTGAGTTCTTTTTGACCCCAGATCTCATATTTAAGAGGTCCTGTCATGCTTTTTTCTATTACAAGGAATGTTTACATTTCTTGTAATAGGAATAAAAGTGATCATTTTAAAAAAAAAAAAAAAGAACAGTGTAAAAAAAAAAAGCAAAATAAATAATTGTGAAAAAAAAAAATTTAAAGCGCCCCGTTCCTGCGAGCTCGCGTGCAGAAGCGAACGCATACGTAAGTCCCGCCCACATATCAAAATGGTGTTCAAACCACACATGTGAGGTATCGCCGCGATCGTTAGAGCGTGAGCAATCATTCTAGCACTAGACTTCCTCTGTAACCCAAAACTGCTAACCTGTAGAATTTTTTAAATGTTGCCAATGGAGATTTTTAATTTGCAAAGTTTGTCGCCATTCCACGAGCGGACGCAATTTTGAAGCATGACATGTTGGGTATCGTTTTACTCGGCGTAACATTGTCTTTCACAATATGGAAAAAAAATGGCCTAACTTCTACTGATTTCTTATTTTTTAACTAAAAAAACTGAATTTATTTAAAAAAGCACGCTTGGAAGACCGCTGCGCAAATACGGTGTGACATAAAATTTTGCAATGACCGCCATTTTATTCTCTAGGGTGTTAGAAAAAAAACAATATATAATGTTTGGGGGTTCTAAGTAATTTTATAGCAAAAAAACATGTTTTTAACTCGTAACCACCGAACCCAAAAAACAGGCTCGGTTGGTAAGTGGTTAATCTCCATTCTTCCCAAAATCAGCCTCCCCTTCTTCTGTGCCCTCTGGAATGCCCACTCTGTCCGCAACAAGCTCACTGCTGTTCACGACCTATTTGTCACTTAATCTTCTTGCGATCACTGAAACCTGGCTCCACGAATGCGATTCCCCTTCTCCTGCTTCCCTCTGTCACGGTGGCCTTCTCTGGACTCACTCCCCTAGGCCTAATGGACGCAAGGGAGGTGGAGTGGGATTCCTCTTATCCCCACAGAGCACCTTTCAGGTTATTCACTCTCCTCCCTCTCTTTCACTCTCATCATTTGAAACCCACTGTATACGTCTATACTCTCCAACCTCCCTAAGAATTGCTGTGATCTATCGGCCTCCTGGACCACTGTCAGCTTTCCTTGATTAATTTTCTGCCTGGCTACCCTACTTTCTCTCTTCTGAAATTCCCACAATCCTTCTTGGCGACTTCAACATCCCAGTTAACATGAACACTACTGCTACTTCTAAACTTCTTAGTCTAACTTCCTCATTTGACCTGAAGCAATGGGTACAGGCTCCTACTCACACTGATGGAAACACCCTCTACCTTATCTCCTATCTATGTGCTCCATGCAACTTTTCCAACAATCCTCTTCCCCTTTTCGACCATCACCTTATCAGTTTCTCTCTCTCCCTGTCTTGCACCACCTTTCCCTCCAATCGCCAAACCGTCACCCGTAGAAACCTTTGCCAACTCAACACTTCTTTATTCTGCTACTGACCACCTCTATGAAAAAATTTCACCCCTATCCTGCCCCAACCAAGCCACTACCATCTACAATAAATATCTATCTTCCTTCCTGGATGAGCTAGCTCCCCTCACTACACATAAAATCAGGCCTCGACCCCTACAACCCTGGCAAACAGACGACACCAAAAACCTCAAAAAGCGTAGCCGCGCCCTTGAGCGTCGGTGGCACAAGACAAAGTCTCTCAAAGACTTCAACCAATACAAATCTGCCCTCCATAAATACAATTCTGGCCTCCACACTGCCAAGCAGACCTATTTTACCACTCTTATTAACACCCTCTCATCCAGTCCCCGTCAACTCTTCTCTACCTTCAACTCCCTACTGCGTCCTCCACCGCTTCCACCCACTAACACACTCACTGCCCAGGAGGTTGCTAAACACTTCAAAAGCAAGATTGACACAATTTGTGATGAAATCTCCACTCTACAGGCATCTTCTCCAGTTAACACCCCATGTCAACCACCACAATCGACACTATCCTTATTCAAACCTGCTACTATAAACGAGGTCGCTAAACTCCTTTCTAATGCCCACCTAACCACCTGTCCACTGGACCCTATTCCCTCTCAAATACTACGCTCACCCTCTGACTCTATCCTGCACACTCTAACTCACATCTTCAATCTCTTCCTCTCTTCTGGCATCTTCCCCAATGCTCTAAAACATGCATTGGTCACCCCCATACTCAAAAAGCCATCCCTGGACCCTACCGATCTTAACAATCTGTGCCCTACCTCCTTGCTCCCATTTTCCTCCAAACTCCTCGAACGCCTGGTCTACAACCAACTGAGTGCCCACCTTGTTAAGAATAACTTTCTTGACCTCCTCCAATCTGGATTCCGTCCTCAACACTCCACAGAAACTGCCCTTCTTAAACTCACAAATGACCTACTAACCGCTAAAACCGATGGACACTATTCTATACTCCTGCTCCTGGACCTTTCAGCTGCCTTTGATACTGTCGACCACCCCCTCCTCCTCAAAAAACTTTACTCCCTTGGTCTCCTTGACTGTGCTCTTCAGTGGCTCTCGTCCTACCTATCCCATCGCACCTTCAGTGTCACGTACAATTCTACCTCCTCCTCTCCTCTTCCTTTCTCTGTCGGGGTCCCCCAAGGATCTGTTCTTGGACCTCTTTTATTTTCAATATACAACTCTTCCCAGGGCCGGCTGATAGCCTCCCACGGCTTTCAATATCATTTCTACGCTGACGATACCCAAATCTACCTCTCCACCCCCCCAACTCACTCCATCAGTCTCCTCTCGCATCACTAACTTATTAAGAGACATATCTGCCTGGATGTCACACTACTTCCTCAAACTCAACTTGTCCAAAACCGAACTCATAATATTTCCTCCCACAAATGCCGTTTCCCCTGACTTCTCTGTCAAGAGCTATGGCACAACCATCCACCCATCCCCACATGTCAGGGTGCTTGGTGTTATCCTGGACTCTGAACTCTCCTTTTGGTCCCACATCCAATCACTTTCTAAGACTTGCCGCCTCAATCTCCGCAACATCTCTAAAATACGTCCTAACCAATGAAACCACAAAGCTCCTGATTCACTCCCTGGTCATCTCTCGCCTCGACTACTGCAACTCCCTCCTCACTGGCCTACCTTTAAATAGACTATCCCCCCTTCAGTCCATTGTGAATGCCGCTGCCAGACTCATCCACCTTACAAACCGTTCAGCCTCTGCCACCCCTTTTTGCCAATCCCTCCATTAGCTGCCACTCACCCAACAAATTAAGTTCAAAATACTAATATGAGCTTTAAAGCCATCTACAACTCTGCTCCCAGCTACATCACCAGCCTAGTCTCACAATACCAACCTAATCGTCCTCTTTGCTCCTCTCAAGGCCTCCTGCTCTCCAGCTCCCTCATCACCTCCTCTCATACTCACCTCCAAGACTTCTCCCGAGCCGCTCCCATCCTTTGGAACTCCCTACCCCAATCTGTCAGATTATCCCCAAATCTATCCACCTTTAGGCGATCCCTGAAAAGCCTATGCTGCCGCCACCTAACAACTGCACTTTTTTTTCAACCCATCCCCCACAGTTATTGCCCTTTCGTATCATTTAACCCTCCCTACTAGATTGTAAGCTCTACCGAGCAGGGCCCTCTGATTCCTCCTGTATTGAATTGTACTGTATTGTACTGTCTGCCCTAATATTGTAAAGTGCTGCGCAAACTGTCGGCGCTATATAAATGCTGTATAATAATAATAATAATACATTTCCCCCAGGGCAGCATCTGGGACTCCATACCTTTTTATGCACAACAACTTGCATATAAGCCTTCAAAATAGACTTCAAAGGGGTTTGGTGTTCAGGCCCGAACTTTTGCGATGTTCAAGAGTTCTGAGTGTTCGGCCCAACTCTAATAGTTACATTAGTCCAGAACTCAGAAGCTGGACCAATGTAACTGATCACTGGAGTAGAAGTATCTACTATAGTGATTTCCAACTTCTAGAGCAGGGGTCTCCAAACTGCGGCCTGCAGGCCAGATGTGGCCCTTTTCTTGCCTTATTTGGCCCTTGGAGCACTCTTCCTGCCACTGGTGCCAATATGAAGTGCTATTCCTCCCACTGACACCAATGACAATGATGGAGCACTATTCCTGCCTCTGACACCAATGATAGGGTACAATTCCTCCTACTGACACCAACAATGGAGCACCATTCCTTCCACTGATACCAATGACTAGGTGTTATTCTTCCCACCGAGACCAAAGGTGAGCCACTAATTCTCTCACTGATACAAACAATTGGCATTATTGCTCACACAAGTACCAATGATGGGACACTATTTCTACTCCTAATGACCACAGGCACAGGTAAATTTCTTACTCCCACTGAACACCAAGCCTGAGACTTTATTTAATCCCACTGATGCCGGGGCATTTTCTACTCCCATTGCCAACAGTCCCAACAGTCCAGACCCCCTAAAGTCTGAAGGACAGTAGATTGGCTCTTTGTTTAGAAGGTTTGGAGACCCCTGCTCTATAGGGATCCAAGGGCTATGGAACATATATACTTATAAAAACAAATATATCTGCTCTTGGTGTAAATTATAATAAAGAGAAAAAAGCTGGCACTCTGGAACTGCGTTATCAATAACTTCTTTATTCCATTTCGTCCATACAGAGGAATAGGCTTACATGTTTCGGCAACAACTGCCTTGTTCACAGCACAACATTCCAAATGAACTCACTTGTATAAATACTCATGTGCAATCAAATAATCAAAGTGCAATACAAAACATATGATTCTCTTTTCCTATTCGGGTCATGGTATCAATTAAATCCAAACAGGAAACACTGACACCAGCATGTGTCCCCCTAAAGGCAAAAAAGAGAAAATGAAAAGTAACAATAAAAAGAAGATAAAAGAGTAAGTGAGAATCGTATTTAAAATCTGCAACCGACAGAGAGGAAAGGATCAACATGTCAATGGCATCCATCTGTACACAAACAAATGTGCAGGGAGGCCATTGCATGGCAATCCATATATAGAAAATGGCAACATGGCACTAGACATTAGTGGAGGCTTTCATAGTGATATTACTTAAATGTATGGACCCAATCCTGGAACCCTCATACAACACAGTCGAGACAGAAGGAAAGGGTCAATTAACCCATGGCAGTTTTCCCATCCCTCCAAAAAAACACTCTATTTGTGATCATTATTTACAACAATTTCAGATGATTTCATAAAAAATCATTCTCAAATAATAAACCAAGTATAAGTGACAGGATAAGTCAGCTGACCATCTGTCTTAACTATTTCAGGAACAGGTCCACATCGTATCTCCAGTTCATTCCATCAGGTACCCTGGTGGCTAGATTATAAATCCACCAGACTTCTCTTTCTAGGAGTTTACAATGTGTCCCCCCCCGCACAGTGGTTTCTTTACTCTCTTCATATATATAGATTATATTATTATCATAAATACAGCAATTGCAAATATAATTTTGTGCATGGAAAGGTAACACAATTATTCATCAGTGATACATTAATTATAAATTATCCTGATTGGGTCATAATGCATACTGAGAAGTTCACTAACCAAACATAAGTAATGTGAAGAAGGGTTCCACCACCATTCATCTGTAAAATATGTGTCCACATATATGAGCTAAACTGCTCCTTTACCACCAACGAATGGCAAAGTATGATAGGCAATCTTAGAAGGGGCAGCTGCTCGGTTTCCATCAGAGAGACCCCTTTGAAACTTTTCATCAGATGGTATATGACCCCTGCCAAAATACGTTTCCTCTACCCAACATCCTCCCCAAACTGTTTCAGAGGATGCACAGTACCGGGAACAATGCTCCACACCTTCTGGAGCTGTAGCCATCTTCAATACACCTGGCAACAAGCTACCACTCTGGCATCTAAGATAGCAGGCAAAGATATCACATTAACACCTCAGATATGTCTTTTGTACTGTACCATACCCGATATTCCACCACCATGCAATAATTTAATCCATTCATTATGCAGTGCAATCCAATGGATGATAGCATTCAACTGGAGATCCTCTATCCTACCATGGTCACAGGTTTTGTCTAGAATGGAGCTCATTAGAAGAACCGAACATATACACTTCACCCTTAATCACAATTTAAAAAGCTTTAATAAAAAATGGATTTATTGGGACAACTCTTAAACCGTTGGATAAAGCTCAAATATACTTACATCTACATTACTCTCAATATTCTTATCTGATTATCTCAAAATATAATGGTTTTTCATTTGCTTTTCTCTCCCTCTAGATAACAATTTAATGTCTACTTTGTACAGTTGACTGTGAACATATGCCACTCTGTAACTAAAATCTGTATGTTCTCTTAACCTTCTAAATAAAATATCTTTTGTAAACAAAAAAAATATGTGTCCACTTGCAAGTATGGATACATGGTAAGTATGGCCTCTTACCGAATGATGAGGCCCTACATTATAGGCAGTCTCAAGTAAGCATGTGTGTCAGGAGTTAACCATCCACAGCTTCCAAATTCATATAGAATAGCCTCAATAGCATATTATTGAAAAGGCACTTGAGGATTCTACAAATACACCAACAGAAGTCATGTAGTGCACCGTCACTGCACTCAGTATGTTTGTAGCATGTAAAAAACAAATAGACATACCATAGTGCAAAACCTCAGTTTTATTCAGCCAAATTGAGGTATAAATACTCACATAAGTATAGTATAACATGCATGTAAACCACCATGCTGGACCAGTGTAACTGTGTAACCAAATTAATATCTGGATTTTTTTTTAATATATAAAAATCCTTTCTTACTCCTAATGGGCATATTTCACAGAAGATGTATGCCATCTGTACATCTGATAAACCATTGATAAAAAATTCTTAGTAATATATGGTCTAGTAATGTGTTTTTCTTTATTCTTTTAGCTCAGCCTTCTGTGTCTCTGGATATAAACAGTGATGGATCTCCGGAGTGTAGAGCCATTGGTGGGTTCCCAGCTGCAGAGATCTCCTGGATCCCACATTCAGATGATATAAACACAACAGAAATTAAAGATTTAAATGATACGTGGACAGTGATCAGCACCTACATACATGATAGAGATTATGTGATATGCTTTATATCTCATCCCACATTTGTGAATGTCTGGAGCCAGTTCATATTACCAGGTATAACTGGGGAGTGTATGTAAAGTATGTTAGAGTCTCCTGACATAGACAACCAGCCATCTTACTCTACATTCAAAGGCCAAAGTGTTGGAGGGTCTCACTCTATGGACCTCAACGTTTTTTTTGTAGCTCAAGCAGAAAAAGCCTATGTGAGAGTGGCAACTCTGCTTCAAATTCAGAAGTGTAGCAGCGTTGCCACTGCATCACAGGAAGCTGCATTTGGTGGACTTCATGGGCAGGATCAATAAGTATTTTTGTGATATTGCAGGGGACTAAGAGAAAACTGTAACATTAGATGTCCTTAAAAATGGTATAAGTATTGCAGTATTTATTTATTCTACTGGGTGGTCATAGTTCTTTTTAACCACTTGCCGACCGCCGATCGGCATCTGACGGCGACAAAGTGGTTCGTTATCGCAAAACGCCGTCATACGACGGCGGCTGCGATAACGCGCACTGTGAGCGTATGACGTTATGAATATGGTAAAAATTCCTGTAGATTACAATGTCAAAAGAGAATCAGGGGACGTTATAGTGTTTTTATGAATAACTAGGACGGGTACTTCAGGTGGTTTACGTCGAAGGACACTACGTCACCGTTGCGACGATGTGAAGACTTAAACTTCGTCTCAACGGTGAGAGTGTATCCGAAAAAGACGAACTCGATGTTTTTTTTGCAACTCCAGGTATCTCACTCTGGGAGGTTGTGAAACCGGAAACTTACATCTCATTCTACCGACCAACAGATACA
>BLSH010111252.1:0-16793 GCA_018402905.1 Glandirana rugosa | reverse complement strand
GAATGTCTACTCATGACAATTCCTCTACAATAACTGCTTTCCAATGAATGCCATCTTAAATCGCCTGATTTTATAATTACATTTTGAACTTTTTTGGACAGATAATGCAGATTTATGTTGGTGAAGCTGCTCAGTTCCAAAAACCAGGGACATTTCTATGGCTCACCTTGTGTCAGGGGTTAGTGGAGGATTTCCAGTGTTCCTATTATAAAATAAGGAATTAGGATGGAGCTTGATGGGATATGAAAACCCACATAATGCCAGTCTGTGCTGGGTTCCTGTGCAGACCTCACAGCTCATGTAATTCTTTACCTTTGGGATTTAATGGATGAATGAGCCAGCAATATTTTATTGAGAATTAAGACTGACAGCTGAGTTATACTGTACATTGTGTACAGAGTGGGTGGAGCCTATAAGGGGTGTGGTGTCTAAGAAGTGGGATGGGGCAAAAAGGAAGGGCAGGGTCTGGCGCCCCACCATCTTAAAACTTCACCAGCCACCACTGATTATTATGACATACCTGACGAATCTAGCCTTATTATACCGCCACTGTGGAGCCAAGGAGTAGTGAAAGATCGAAGCTGGCGGACTTAAAACTCAGTTCGGTTATGCAACCAAAGATATCTGATTGTTTTTTGTTTTGTTTGGGACTGTTTTTCTTTTTTGGGGAATATAAGCCATATGCCGGACTGAAGGGGGAGGGGGTTGGAGTGGGTTGGGGTTTTTGTATAGGTATAATGGCAGGGTATGTTGGGAATGTTAAGGGCTCAGTTGCCACTCCTCTTCTGCCTACCACCCAATGCGGAGTGTCAGGAAGTCACCTTAGTTGGAGGGCTCCTCCTTTGAAGATCTCGAGGACTACACCATTATTTTGGTATCTTAATGTACTGTTATTTAGAGAATGGCACACTTGGTAAAGTTTTTATCATGGAATGTTAGAGGCCTAAATGAAAAATATAAGCGAGCTTCTGTTTTTCAGTTTCTGAAGTGGTATAAGCCACAGGTGATACTGTTGCAGGAGACACATTTGGATGGGTCCAGGGTGCTGTCCTTACGGAAGCCATGGCTTCAAAAGACTTTTCACTCCACTTACTCCACGTATGCTCGTGGAGTGTCCATCCTCATCAGTAACGCTGTACCCTGCACCATCCATCAAGTGATTACTGACCCTGGGGGGAGGTACATCGCGTTGGTAATGGATATCTATCATACAAAAATCTTGCTTGTTAATGTTTATTCGCCTCCACCTTCCGATGCTCGACTGCTCTATGCCCTCTGGTCCAAGGTGGCACCATACGCTCAGCCTCCTCTGGTGGTATTGGGTGACTTTAATGCCATATTGGAGGGGCTGGATACATCCAACCTGTCCAGGAGCTGCTCACAGGACCTGGCGGCATGGGCGGAGGAGATGGGTCTGACGGAGTTATGGCGGTGGAAACATCCGGGGAGTAGGTGTTATTCTCACCTGTCCACGTCGCACCGCTCTGCGGCCAGGATAGACCTAGTTTTTGGAAATATTCTCATGGTCCACATGGTGAATGAAGTGGAATATCTCCCTTGGGGTGTTTTGGATCACTCTCCCCTACTCCTAACCCTCTCTCTGGGGAGGGTGGGGAGGGGGGGATGGAAGATCTCCCCGGGTTGGTTGAGACAGGAGCAGGTTTTGACCCAATTGCAGAAGACCACCTCCACATAATGGGCAATTAATGAGGGAATGGCACACCCCGGGATTCAATGGGATGCCTTTAAGGCAGTACTTAGGGGCGAATGTATTGTGCCCATTAAGGAGGCGAGGAAGGATCACCAGGCAGAACTCCAAATGTTGCAGGTTACTGAAAAGGAGTGCTCGGAGAGGTTCTCAGACTCCCCGTCAGACGGCACCTATCTGGCATTGGTGGACGCCAGGAGGAAGCTCTCTATGCACTATTCAGACTTGGCACACACGGAGGTCGGCCATAGGGTGGCCTCAGTGTTCGTGGAAGGAGACAAAAATGGCAAACTACTGGCCCTCTTGGTAGCAGATTTCTGCCCTATAACAAGTGTTCCAGTTCTGAAGGGATTGGGGGGAGACCTGATCACTGATCCTGACGAAATTTTAGCTGAATTTGTTAATTTTTTCTCCAAATGATATGCCCCCATTGTGCCGTATGACTGGTCGGCGTTGGACCAGCTGTTGGGCAGGCTGGACATCCCCCGGCTGACGGACCAAGACAGGGACCGACTGGATGCACCTATTACAATTAGGGAGATAGAAAGAGCTATTTTTTTCCTTCCCCCCTAACAAGGCCCCCGGGCCTGACAGGTTTCCCATAGACCTCTACAAGGAAAACGTAGAAAGCCTAGCCCCCAGACATAATGACCTGTTTACTGCATGCTTGAAGGGGGATTTCCTCCCATCCACCAAAACCAGGGAAAGACCCTTTGGACTGTGCCTCTTATCGCCGGATAGCCTTGCTTAATTCTGACTTGAAGATACTCACTAAGGTCTTGTCCACCAGGTTTGCAGGTGTAATGGCCTCATTGGTGGACCCAGACCAGACTGGGTTCATGCCTGGTAAATCTACAGACACGAATCTGCGTCGCCTCTTTACTCACTTGCAACTGCCAGAAACTGATCCTGATACGCGAATCATAGTGTCTATTGACATCAAAAAAGCTTTAGATTCTGTGGACTGGCATTACATGATCAGGGTATTAGAGTGTATGGGGTTTGGCCCGACCTTCCAGAAATGGTTGGCACTACTAAACAGCAGGCCTAGAACGCCGGTCAGGTCGGGTCACCTGATCTCTCCCTCTTTTGCGATCGGAAGGGGGACTAGGCAGGGATGCCCCCTGTCCCCCTTCCTGTTTGCACTAATGATGGAGCCCATGGCTATAGCTTTGCGGACGTCGTGGGATATACAGGCCCTGGCACTATACGCAGATGACCTGCTCCTCTTCCTGGGGGATCCGGCGGTTTCTCTGTGGAAGGTTTGAACCATCCTAAACAATTTTGCTACCTTCTTGGGTCTCCGGATGAATTGGGGCAAGTCATCCATCCTTCCGTTGGGGGCTGGGGCGCTGCAGTTGGCGGACCCGGACCTGCCGCTCAAATGGGTATCCTCCATCACTTACTTGGGAGTAAAGGTGACTGCTAGAGTTCAGGACTACTTTCATCTGAACGTCCTGCCCCTACTCACCCTCGTGAAAAACAAAATGCAGACTTGGCAAAAACTGCCTCTATCACTGATTGTGAGGGTGAATTTGTTAAAAATGCAACTTTTACCGGTGGTCCTGTATTTCTTGAGGCATGCTCCCGTGCAGGTCCCCAAATCGTTTTTTAGGCAGTTAGATGGTGTAACGAGTTCTTTCGTTTGGGCCCCCAAATCACCTAGAATAGGCATCCGTACGTTGCAGGAGCCGGTGGCCGGCGGTGGCCTGGCCATACCTGATTGGAGGAAATATTACTTGGCCGGGCAAATGGTTTTTGTACATAGATGGTTAACATTTAGACGAAGGGGACTCGGCAACAATACTGGAGGCGGCGATCCTGGGCTTGTACGAATCCCTGCGCTTTGCGATATATAGGGGAGTGCGGTCTTCTCTTCCACTTACCCCGTCCATGGTGGCTACAGTCAGGGCATGGGAGGAGGCTAGGGAGATGGCGAATCCTAGTTTCCAGGGCTCGTCTCTGAGTGCTCCTCTGTGGTTGAACCCCAGGCTCCCGCATTTTCTAACCTTCTCTGACCCTATGGTGTGGGCGACTAAGGGGGTTCGGACATTAGGGGACATCACAAATATGGGAGAGCCGCTCCATTTGAACAACTTAAAAATAGATTTGAGTTGCCGAATAGCCACTTGTTCAGGTTCCTACAGCTCAGACACGCCTTCCAATGCCAATTCCGGAAGCAGAGAGTGGAATCACTGCCCTCTTCCTTGGAATCTATCCTCCTTGAAGGACTACCCAAGGTCCTCTCGACAGCTTACAAAGAATTATTTAAAATTACTCCAGTAGCAATTAAAAAATGTAGAGAGAAATGGGAGGCAGAGGTCCCGGAAATACAGGGGGAAGATTGGGACGAGCTGTGGGATAAGCCATTCAGGAATCTAGTCTCCGCTAGGGACAAACTAATACAATTCAAGTTCATACACCGCTCCTACTATACTCTAGCCAGGCTTGCACATATATATCCCTCAGTCTCCTATTAGTGTTGGAGATGCTCCCACAGTCCGGCGACGGCACACCACATCTTTTGGGAATGTGTTCCCATACAGGTTTCCCATACAGGCTTTCTGGGAGGAGGTCATTTCATGCCTCACGGAGGTGCTGATGACCTCTATTCCCAAGACAGTCCGGGTGTGTTTCCTGGGGCTGGTGGAAGACATAGTGCCTTCCAGGGCTCATAGGACGCTGCTCTCTATTTTGCTCTTTTATGGGAAAAAGCTCATCCTACTCCACTGGAAGAAAGCTGCGCCTCCAGGGGTGGCACAATGGAAAGGACTGGTCAACAAAATGATGCCATATTACAAGTCGACATATATAGCCAGGGGCTGTGGGAAAAAATTTGACAGGGTGTGGAAAGCCTGGTTTGAATCTCTCTGTTCTGCTGGATAAAATGATGGAGGGAGGTGGTCTGCCATGCATGGAGTGAGTGATAGGGGAATGAGAAGGAGCGAATAGATAAACAAACAGTAGGTTGGGGCCTCGAATGGGTGTGTAGGACTTCCCTGACACTGTCTCATGCAAGAAAGTAAGGAGGGACAAGGTGGTGGAATCCGGCCAAATCTGTAACACTTGAGGGGAGGCTGGCTGACTGGGCACGAATAGGGGTGGTGGGAGATTGGGAAGGTTGAATTTATGTTGTGTACCTAGGCAGGAATTCTGTGTCCAGGTAGCTTAGGATTCTGCGTGATCCCAGAGGTGCCAGGGCTCTGGCTCTCTTGTGTACTGTGTTGTACTTGTTTGTTTTATATGGAAAAATCAATAAAAATACATTTAAAAAAAAAAAAGTTGAGAAACTGATATCATGCGCTTTTCTGCTGTGGAACTGGTAAGGAGATATACAGTGCACGGTGGTGTGATGTGTTTTTGATTCACACTGAAGCTGGTGCTGGGATTCCTTTATTCCTTTATATGTTCATCAATAAGACTGCATTGGATGTTGCAAAATAGACTTGTGTCTAGCGCAAATAGGCCGCCCTGTTGCCATCAACATGCATACTCATGGTTGCTGGGTCTAACACCGGCTGTTAAACACCACAACGCACATGAAGAACTGTGTGTGCTGCTGGGGGTGGGGTACCCACAGGAGACAGAGAGTAATGAAAGATCCCTTCCCCTCTGGCTCCACCAGCAGCCAATATTCAGCTTGTGATGCTTGCATTTCTATTGGGTGAAACTGGAGGAGTGGGGGCGGCTGGCCTCGTGCCCGGCCTGCCTTTTTCTGCTCTGGTGCATGCATGAGGCTTGGAACTGAAGACTGTGGGAGCACTGGGAGAGAGCAACAGAGAGGTAATATAAATTAGTTCTGTGTGACAGGACACAAAGGATGTCCATAATTTTTCCTAGCAGTGGCTGCTGATCTGCTGGACGGCCAAATATTGCATAAGCTCTCATGCTCAAAAAACACTATACAGCCCTAGCTTCCCATTATACTACCCTAGCCTGCCCCATACTACCCTAACCTGCCCTTATACTACCCTAGCCAGCCCCTACACTGCCCTAGCCTGTCTATATACTACCATAGCCTGTCTATATACAACCCTAGCCCGCCCCTATACTGCCCTAGCCTGTCTATATACTACTCTAGCCTGTCTATATACTACCCTAGGATGTCCATTTACTACCCTAGCCTGTCTATATACTATCCTAGCCTGTCTATATACTACCCTAGCCTGTCTATATACTACCCTAGGATGTCCATTTACTACCCTAGCCTGTCCATATACTACCTTAGCCTGTCTATATACTACTCTAGTCTGCCCCTATACTACCCTAGCCTGCCCATATACTACCCTAGCCTGTCTATATACTACCCTAGCCTGCCCCTATACTGCTCTAGCCTGTCAATATACTGCCCTAGCCCAGCCCTATCCCCGTGGCATATCATCCATGGGTGCAACGTGTTATGTGCACATGGGCCCTGAGGGGTGGGGGGGCCCACTGTGCTGACACACACTGCACCCATAAATACCCCAGGTGTGCCAAGAGAGGGGTGAGCAGTAACATTATTGGTATGTCATATAATTTTGCATATAGACAAGGTGCTGTTGCATGTAAATCTGACTTCCTGATGAGTTAAATTTTAGTTTTAATTATCATGATATAAAATAATGCATATGGAGGCCTTTTGGTGGGCATGATTTTTCTTTGGGGGGAGGGGGGTGTGGGGGTGGACAGCATTTAATTTTTTGACCCTGGCAACACAATGTCTTGGGCCAGCCCTGACTCTACCAGTTATACTACAGGCAATACAGCCTGATTCTAGGACCACCTGTGATTGGACAATGAAGACGCAACAGTATACTAACAATGTCATCCTTCTGCTCTCCCTCTGTGTTACCATGCTCGCAGATTGTACTGTGCAAAGCAGAAGAGCCCTATTGGATCAAAATGCTGCCACTCACAAGTTTATAGAAGGCTGATATTGAAGCACAGCACTAGTTCACTGTAAGGTGTATATGAACCCGAAAACAAATAAATTATAATGCTGGAGCTTACTGGTCCGGACCGCCCACTGTGGATATACATTGCTACTTTGACATTATATACTGTTGTTATGGCAGAAGATAGCTGGGCCATGTCCTGCTTATTTCTATTACAAAGAATGTTTACATTCCTTGTAATAGGAATAAAAGTTATTCATTGAAAAAAAAAAAATGGACAGGGTAAAAAAAAAAAAAGTAAAATACATAAGGAAAAAAAATAATGAAAACGCCTCGTCCTGCCAAGCTCACGCGCAGAAGCGAACGCATATGCAAGTCGTGCCCACATATGTAAACACTGTTCAAACCACACATGTGAGTGAAGAAATCACGTGACGATGAAGTCACGTGACGTAACGCGTAGGAGGAAGTGGACGGAGGAAAGGCACAGTACTGGAGGCACAGTGAGAGGCGTATGACGCCGCTTTGTTTACTTACCGCATTTACTTGATTTTATTGATGTAAGCAGACATTTGGCTAGTTTTAATAAATATAAGTATTTAACATACTACACTATGGGAGTCCCTTTGTTTTATCCCCATTCCTGAGTTATATGTGGAGGAGCGAATCATTTGTGGAGACCAACTGGAAGCAGAGAGTGGAGAAAGGAGGAACGAGGAGGACAGGTGTAAAAGAGAAGGCTGCCCAATAAGGGAGTAGAGTACGCATACGGGCGCTTTATCTCTTATTTAGAGGTGAGAGTTCTGGGAGCACGGGACGGGGATCACAGCACCCACCCAGCAGCCCTTTTGGTGGTGTACCCATGTACCCCCTCCAAATCGCCTTTTTTTTGGCACGAGTGAAGCACTTTATAAGTTGTGAGAGCACGGACTGCACATAGACACTTTGCACGTTATTGAAGACATTGCACTCCACAAGAGACGTTTTGAGATTATAAGGGGAAGTGCAATACTTCGCTGTGATTTTTTATTTTTATTTTGATTCATTTCAAGTTAATTGGTCACGATTGAAATAGCTATTTACTATTGTGTTATGCACTTTATTCACCATATTATATTATAATTTGTATATTTATTTGTTGGAGATATATAAATAGTACTAGGCTGCGCAGTACCAATTACTACACCATCTATCCATATATTGTGTTATATATCAGGTAAAGCAGCAACCTATCACATTTCACATATTCATCAGTTATATCTTTGTATACACAGTTAATATAGGAAGTGGCGCGAGGGCTTATGCACATTTTTATCTACATGTGAGGTATCGCTGTGAGCATCAGAGTGAGAACAATAATTTTAGCACTAGATCTCCTCTGTAACTCTAAACATGTAACCTGTAAAAAATGTTAAAGTGTCGCCTATGGAGATCCATGAGCGTGAGCAAATTTAAAGCGTGGCATGTTAGGTATCAATTTATTCAGCATAACATCATCTTTCAAAACAAGCAAACTAGGAAATGCACGGCACGTATGGCCATGCACCAAAATACCACTTATAGCCACCGGGGTATACTAAAGAGGACAAAAAAGCAAGGCATATATCTAAATAATTTTATTATAAATATCAAATGCAAAAATAATTTAATAGAATACACACAGGCATGTGACCTCCTGCATGTAACATCATCTTTCACATTATACAAAAAATTGGGCTAACTTTCCTGGTTTCTTATTTTTTAATTAAAAATATTTTTTTTTTCTTCAAAGAAATTGTGTTTGTAAGATCACTGCGCAAATATGGTGTGACATAAAGTATTGCAATGATCTCCATTTTATTCTCTAGGGTCTCTGCTAAAATATATATAATGTTTGGGGAATCTAAGTAACTTAGCAAAAAATACTGATTTTAACTTGTAAACAACAAATTTCAAAAATAGGCTTGGTCCTTAAAGTGGTTGTAAAGTCTCTTGTTTTTTCACCTTAATGCATTCCATGCATTAAGGTGAAAAACCTTTTAAGTGCAGCAGCCCCCCCCAGAGCCCCCCCTTTACTTACCTGAGCCCAAACTGATCCCGCTTTGTCCCTCTAGCTGCCGGCTTCAGATGGATGGATTGATAGCAGGGGAGCCATTGACTCCTGATGCTGTCAATCAAGTCTAGTAACGCGGGAGCTGGGGGACGGGGCCGAGTCTCATTGTATGTGTGAATACATGCAACACCAGGATTCGGGAGCGCGCCCGCACAGGTGACAACCAGTGAAAGTGCTTCCCCGGCAGAGGAGGAGGAGGAGCCAAGATCGCCACTGAGGGACCCCAGAAGAGGAGGATCGTGGCCACTCTGTGCAAAACAACTGCACAGAGGAGGTGATTATAACATGTTTGTCATTTAAAAAAAATAAAACGGGCACCTTTACAATCACTTTAAGTGGTTAAATGCATTAGCTGCATTCATTTTCCTTTTTCAGGCTTAGAACATTTTTTGCAAGTACATATAGCAATGTGCTCCCTTGAGAGTAGGTTGTAGTAGTGGTACACCTTATAGCTGACCTCAATCGCACCATATATCTCACATCCAGAGACACTGACCAGGCCAGCTCTTATTTGGGGAAATAACTTGGATGGGGATAAGGGGTGACTGTGGGATGCCCAAGGAATTATGGTACAAAACTCCCATATACAAGTCTGTATATGCACACTTCACTGCAGACTCTTCCTTTGCAGACTATTGCTCCTCTCAATTCTCCAGCACTTCACTTGCTGACCGTTTTTTCTACAGTTCTCTCTCTACACAGAACTCACAGATTTACACTTCTCTGCTTCTCTCCAGCTCAGAACTTAGTTTCCAGCCTGAAGGGAAATTTATCAGGCTTCTCTATACCTTTCACTTCACCGCGGTTAGCATGTGGTGAGACCTACCCTGTTTCAGCAGGACCTCAGGAACACCCATTACAGGCCAGGGATCACAGGCCCCTGAATGTGCAGCAAAGTACTTTAGGGCTAACCGGGCCTTTGATGGACTACAACTCCCAGCCCATCCTCTTCCAGGTCCATCGACCCGCTCTCTGGTAGTGACTCTCCTTTTCCCATGACAGGCTCCCAAGGCTCCCACAGACTGTCCACCGTTCCTCTACCAGTCTACTCCAGTACTTTCTCCTCCAGTCCCAGCGACCGTCACTCACTCACCACACTGGTGGATACTTTAAAGTCTCTCACTCCTCCTGTAGCACCTCCACTGTTCTCCTGTTCCTCCTGTGCCACTTCAGGGATCACTCTCCTTCCTGGCTGCACCCGAACCTACCAGGCCACAAGGTCACCCTCCCCAGACTGGGGCTATCTCCCGGGGAGAGGCCTGCACCACAGTGCCTCTGCTACATCTCCAGACTTCCACACGACACTACTCCTCCCAGATTGGGCTGACTCAGAGTATTTAAGGAGGCCTGCCCCCTGCCAACCCTGCTTGGGGATTGGTCAGGGCTCATTACAACACTCCAGATGGCTCCACCCACCTCCCAGCTCTCTGACCAGAAAACCTTCTCTAGGTTTCTAGAAAGAAGTGGGAGGTTCTGATGACCTCATCTGTAAAGTCCACCCAATCCTCCCCGAGCTTCTCCCAGCCCAGATCAAAACATTCAGCCTGCGCATTACAGTCAGGCTTGACTAAATTTACCTCTCCTAGCCAAAAACCCTGCTAGAAAACGCACCTATACTATGGGGGCGCTAACATACAGAAAAAAACAGTTTACCTTGCCAGAAATGCTATGTCCTTGTCACCTGTGAGCTGAGAAGATAGCAAACATATCCTTATCTTTCTTTTGGAAATCCCCCCTTTCTGTAATGTACATAAATAATGGCAGATCTATTTGAAGTACAGCCTGTGTGACAAGATTGGCAGCTCCCATAGATACAATGAAGAAGTAACTTTAGGCTGAAAAGGACAGGAGGGGTGTTATTTGCAGCATTGCCAGGTGACAAAAAAAAAGCCAGAAAGAAAAAAAAATAACAAAAGCCACCACTTCAGCAACAGGACTATTAAACTACAATATATATATATATATATATATATATATATATATACAGGGCTTTTTTTCTCAGAAAATAGGTGCAGGAGAACTCAACCATGCACCCCCTTTCAGCCAAACCACATCAAATGGTGGGTGTGGTCAGAGTGCAGGTTTCAGGGGTGCGCTATGCACAGAGTGCTGGGTCCAGAAGTGTGCTACGTACAGAGTGCAGGGATCAGGAGTGCATTACGTACAGGGTGCAGGGATCAGGGGTGCATTACGTACAGGGTGCAGGGATCAGGAGTGCATTACTTACAGGGTGCAGGGATCAGGGGTGTGCTATGTACAGGTTTTAGGGGTGCGCTAGGTACAGAGTGCATGGATCAGGGTTGTGCTATGTGCAGGGTTCAGGGGTATACCACATACAGAGTGAAGGGTTCAGCTTTCTTTCACAGGCCCTTATCTCTGCATCCCCCATCCATCTCTCATTTCCACCCCTTCTCAGCTATGAGCTCTGCACCACAAAAACTCCCCCCACTGTAGGCGGTAGCAAGATCATCTGCTGGTTTGCAGCAAAATCATCTGTGGGCATTAGCATCCATGCACCAGGGAACAGATGGTGATCATAGAGGTTCCAGTCTACCACACAACACACCACACAACACCCCCTCTCGCCCCCATGTCCAAACTGCATTAGAACCTGCATCTCCCTTGTCCACGCCATGAGTATAGGGCGGGGAGGGTTCTCTGGAGCCACTGGGAGTGGCAGGCTGTCCTTGAAAGCGCAGAAGATGGGCTTCTATATTTACAAGTGACAGTGGTGAACAGAGATCAGAGGGTGAGAACCAGAGGTGGTGGAACTGAATTTCACCAAGTTCCTGCTGAAGCCATATATATATATATATATATATATATATATATATATATATATCTATATAGTATCTCACAAAAGTGAGTACACCGCTAACATTATCGTAAATATTTTATTATATCTTTTCATGTGACAACACTGAGGAAATGACACTTTGCTACAATGTAAAGTAGTGAGTGTACAGCTTGTATAACAGTGTAAATTTACTGTCCTCTCAAAATAACTCAACACACAGCCATTAATGTCTAAACCGCTGGCAACAAAAGTGAGTACACCCCTAAGTGAAAATGTCCAAATTGGGCACAATTAGCCGTTGTCCCTCCCCAGTGTCATGTGGATTGCTAATGTTACAAGGTCTCAGGTGTGAATAGGGAGCAGGTGTGTTAAATTTGGTGTTATCGATCTCTCATACTGTCAATGGAAGTTCAACATGGCTCCTCATGGCAAAGAACTCTCTGAGGATCTGAATGAAAGAATTTGCTGCTCTACATAAAGAAGGCCTAGGCTATAAGAAGATTGGCAAGACCCTGGAACTGAGCTGCAGCATGGTGGCCAAGACCATACAGCATTTTAACAGGACAGATTCCACTCAGAACAAGCCTCACCTTGGTCGACCAAAGAAGTTGAGTGCATGTGCCCAGCATCATATCCAGAGATTGTCTTTGGGAAATAGACGTATGAGTGCTGCCAGCATTGCTGCAGAGGTTGAAGGGGTGGGGGGGTCAGCCTGTCACACCATACGCCACACACTGCATCAAATTGATCTGCATGGCTGTTGTCCCAGAAGGAAGCCTCTTCTAAAGATGATGCACAAGGAAGCCCACAAACAGTTTCCTGAAGACATGGATTACTGGAACCATGTCCTGTGGTCTGATGAGACCAAGATAAATGTATTTGGTTCAAATGGTGTCAAGCTTGTGTAGCGGCAACCAGACAAGAAGTACAAAGACAAGTGCCTCTTGCCTACAGTCAAGCATGGTGGAGGGAGGGTCATGGTCTGGGGCTACATGAGTGCTGCCGGCCCTGGGGAGCTACAGTTCATTGAGGGAACCATGAATGTCAACATGTACTGTGACATACTGAAGCAGATCATAATCCCCTCCCTTTGGAGACTGGGCCTCAGAGCAGTATTCCAACATGATGACGACCCCAAACTGCGGGGCATCATTAAACGGAAGGTGGAGGAGCGCAAGCTCTCTAACATCCACCAGCTCCGTGATGTTGTCATGGAGGAGGGGAAGAGGACTCCAGTGGTAACCTGTGAAGCTCTGGTGAACTCCATGCCCAAGAGGGTTAAGGCAGTGCTGGAAAATAATGGTGGCCACACAAAATATTGACACCTTGGGCCCAATTTGGACATTTTCAACTAGGGGTGTACTCACTTTTGTTGCCAGCAGTTTAGACATAAATGGCTGTGTGTTGAGTTATTTTGAGGGGGCAGCAAATTTACACTGTTATACAAGCTGTACACTCACTACTTTACATTGTAGCAAAGTGTCATTTCTTCAGTGTTGTCACATGAAAAGATATAATAAAATATGTACAAAAATGTGAGGGGTGTACTCACTTTTGTGAGATACTGTAAATATAACATTTGGGATACACAGTAAAGATTTTAAAAGTAATGTACCGTATAACTTGATGGCTACAATACAAAATGAAACCTCAACCTCAAAAAAAAGTGCCAAACAACAAAAACAGTCATGGTAGGGAATTTGACCCAAGGACAGGGGCTGGCATAAGGGCAAAATAAGTAGAACCAGGGAGGTGATAAGTGTCAGCCTAGACGGCCTTCTGTTACTGACATGGAAGTAGAAAAAAGAAAAAACAAAAACTGGCAACAATACCCAAAATGTGTGAACATTCACAGGATAGACCCCCCCACACACACACACACACACACACACACACCTACTCTCCATCTGCCCTGATATCAAATCTTTCAGAAGAAAGGTCCTAAACCCAGTGGTGGCTGGTACTCAATTCTCTTTGGAGGAAGCTTGCGCCCCCCCCAGCCAGTCAACCAACCACCCCCCCGGTGTTCACTCAGTAGCTGCTTCCCCCCTGTCGCTTGATCGCAGCATCATTTGCCCATCACCTGCCAGCCCCCGACCAACCCCGCACTTACCCCATCCAGGTCGCGGCTTTGACGGTTTCCCCCCCCCCTTACATCTCCTCCCGAGTCCCGGCGATTGCTTCTCCTCCCGGCCAATCAGGACTTAGGACTCGTGGCCAATCGGGTCTCAGAACCCGCTTCCTGGCCGAGAGGAGAAACAGGAAGACAATATTAATTTGCTATTGTCACACAACTGGGTAGGCTCCATGCACAATGCTCTTTGTCACAAACCCACCCTTTTTGAAGCCATTTAGAGCCTCAGGCTCAAATCGTATGCTTCGGGGAAAAAAAAACCCATTGGAATCCATGCGTCCAGTGCCCTGCACATAGATGAGAAGCCGGGCTCATAGATTAGAGGGGACGCACCCCTGTGTCCTGCATGAGCGGCCAGCACTGCCTAAACCTCAGTTCTAGTACACGTTTTAGCAACTAGGGATGGGAGAAATGATCTATGTGAAACTTATTTTGCAAAATATTTATTTAGGGCAGTTTTGTTTATTTCATTTATTGTTCTTTGTATTTGTGTTTGTATTTATGTTCTTCCTACTTCTTGTGTTTTAGGCTCGGTTCACACCTAGGCGATCTGACTTGTGTCGCCCTTAAGTCGCTTGACATCTGAAATCCCATTGAAATGAACGGGAGCCATCTTAATATACGCTCCAAAGCGACTTCAGAAAATGTTACTGTACTACTTCAAGGTGACTTCTATCTGACTTGTGCCCAAAGAATTCAATGGAAGTCGCCTCCAAGATCCCCATCTATATTGAAGCGACTTCGAAGCGACTTTACAGGGAAAATAAAATAATTTTTGAAGGCAACCCCTTCCCTCTCTTCTCTGATTGGCCACAGGCAAAGTCTCCTGGCATGGAGGTCGCTTCAGGTTGCGATGTAAGTTGCCCAAAGTTCAAATCGCCTAGCGAAGTTGCCCCTGAAGTTGGATCGCCTAGGTGTGAACCGAGCCTTAGTCATTATTAGTCATTGTTACTTTAAATTTTTTATTTTTACTTTTTTTCTTTTTGCCAAAAAAAAAATAATGAGGCCTATTAAAGACCACTTTTTGACACAAAAACTGGTGTATTTACAAAACTTTCGGTATCCTCAAGAGCTATTTAACCACTTGTCTACCGCCCACCATCATATGACGGCGGAGCGGTAAGCCTCTTGTTCTGGGACGAAGTCATATGACGTCGTCCCTTTAAGCCGGGATTGCGCGCAATCGGGCATGCGCATCCCGGCTCTGTCGGTGTCGCCGTGTCCCCAGGACACGCCGCGTCACCGACGGGGGTGAACAGCCATTGGCCATGGCTGTTTACCATCTGATCACAAACGGCACTTCCCTCATTCGCACGGCGCATACGCGCGATCGGGAGTGCGCTGCGCGTGCGCGTCAGTGGCGGCGTGTTCCCAGAGAACACGGCCTGTCACCGACACTGGTATCAGCCGCCGGCTGGCGGCTGTTATCTTGTGATCGGCTGTGATCTACTACACAGCCGATAACATGCAATGTAAACAGAGCGGTAACTCACTGTTACCAGCTCTTCTCTCCTCACACAGAGTCTAGTGCCTATATGCCCCCATAAAGTGCACCTGTCAGACTGTCATCATAAAGTGCACCTGTCACCCATCACCCGTCAGTGACCGTGGCCTGTCACCCGTCACCCATCAGCGACCGTGGCCTGTCACCCATCAGTCACGTGCCGTGTCACCCAACACCCATCAGCGACTGTGGCCTGTCACCCGTCACTGACCGTGGCGTGCCACCCGTCACCCATGACCGTGGCGTGTCACCTGTCAGTGACCGTGACGTGTCACCCGTCAGTGATCGTGGCGTGTCACCCGTCACCTGTCACTGACCGTGGCGTGTCACCTGTCAGTGACCGTGGCTTCTCACCCAGCCAGTGACCGTGTCAGCCGTCACCCATCAGTGACTGTGGCGTGTCACCTGTCAGTGACCTGGCGTGTCACCTGTCACCCGTCAGTGACCATGGCGTGTCACCTGACAGTGACCGTGGCGTGTCACCCGTCACTGACCTGGCATGTCACCCATCAGTGACTGTGGCCTGTCACCCGTCACTGACCGTGGTGTGTCACCCGTCCCCCGTGACCGTGGCATGTCACCCGTCAGTGACCGTGACGTGTCACCCGTCAGTGATTGTGGCGTGTCACCCGTCACCTGTCAGTGACCGTGGCGTCTCACCTGCCACCCATCAGTGACCGTGGCTTCTCACCCATCCAGTGACCGTGTCACCCGTCACCCATCAGTGACTGTGGCGTGTCACCCATCAGTGACCTGGCGTGTCACCTGTCACCTGTCAGTAACCATGGCGTGTCACCTGACAGTGACCGTGGTGTGTCACCCGTCACTGACCGTGGCATGTCACCCGTCAATGACCGTGGCATGTCACCCGTCACCCATCTGTTAACGTGGTGTGTCAACCGCCACACATCAGTGACCGTTGGCCTGTCACCCATCACTGACTGTGGTCTGTCACCTGTCACCCATTACTGACCATGGCCTGTCACCCATCAGTGACCACCGCCAGTCACCCATGGCCAGTCACCCGTCACCCATCAGTGACCACCACCAGTCACCCATCAGTGACCGTGACCAGTCACCCATCAGTGACCACCACCAGACACCCATCACCCATCAGTGACCACAGCCCGTTACCCATCACCCATCAGTGACCACCGTCAGTCACCCGTCACCCATCAGTGACCACCGCCAGTCACCCGTCACCCATCAGTGACCACCGTCAGTCACCCGTCACCCATCAGTGACCACCACCAGTCACCCGTCAGTGACCACCGCCAGTCACCTGTCACACATTAGTGATCACCGCCAGACACCGGTCACCCATCAGTGACCACCGCCAGACACCCGTCACCCATCAGTGACCACCGCCAGACATGCGGCACCCATCAGTGACCACCGCCAGTCACCCATCAGTGACCACCGCCAGTCACCCATCAGTGACCCCCGTCAGTAACCACCGTCAGTCACCCGTCACCCATCAGTGACCACCGCCAGTCACCTGTCATGCATCTGTGACCAGACACCCATTACCCATCAGTGACCACAGCCAGTTACCCATCACCCATCAGTGACCACCGCCAGTCACCCGTCACCCATCAGTGACCATCGCCAGTCACCCGTCACCCATCAGTGACCACCACCAGTCACCCGTCACCCATCAGTGACCACCACCAGTCACCTG
>BLSH010111223.1:716111-728058 GCA_018402905.1 Glandirana rugosa | reverse complement strand
CTTTTGGTGGTATTTGATCACCTTTGTGGTTTTTAATTTTTGCACTATAAACAAAGAGCGACGATTTAAAAAAAAAAACAATATTTGTTACTTTTTTCATAATACATATCCCAAATAAATATATTAAAAAAACAAATTTATTCATCAGTTTAGGCCGATATGTATTCTTCCTCATATTTTTGGTAAAAAAAAAAAAAAAAAATCGCAATTAGTGTAATTAGTATACTGTATATACCTGCAATTTTTAGCGGGGTGCCTCGCATACGATCACTTTGAGGCGACTAGCAAGAGTCCGACCCGAGTGATCCCCACAAGCTAATCCCCCACACGAGGTGGAGAATGTGAGCAGCTTTTAAAGATGGAGGAAATGCTGAAGGCCCTGCTGCAAGCCAATGCAGCCCAGAGGGAAACCAAGCACCAGGTCGCAGAGGCCGCTGCAGTTCAGCGAGAGGAGAGTCGCCAGGCTATCGCAGCACAACAGGCAGCTCAGCAGGAAGCAACTCGTCAGGCTATTGCAGCACAACAGGATAAGTAATTTGCAGACGCCCTGCTGGAGTTAAAAAAGGGGCCCGCCCCTCTGGTGACAATGGAACCAAAGTTGGTACGCGCCTCTTACCACAAGCAGAAGATGACACCTGCGGATGACATGGAGGCGTACCTCACGACCTTTGAAAGAGTCGCTCTTTGGGAAGGACGGCCAAAAGAACAGTGGGCAGGACTGCTAGCACCATTCTTGACAGGTGAACCCCAAAACGCCTATTTCTATCTGGACACAGATAAGGCCCAGGACTATGAGACTCTAAAGGCAGAGATGCTCTCACGCCTGGGGGTCACCATGGCAGTCCAGGCCCAATGTGTGCATCAGTAGCCCTATCGCACCAACAATCCACCCCGTTGATGTTCGACCTGGTTCATCTTACCAGGAAATGGCTACAGCCGGAGACCTTGCCAGGTCCCCAGATTGTGGAGTGCGTGGTCATGGACCATTATCTACGTGCACTCCCTGCTGCCTTGAGGAAATGGGTCAGTAATGGGACACCAAAACCTCCAACCAATTTGTGGACCTCATGCAGAGGTACATGGCTGCTGAGGACTTGTTGTGCCCATCTGGGCCCCACTCCAATGTATCTAGAGGTGAAAGGTCGCCCAGCATATCCGGTAAGACTGTGCCAGGTTTCAGGGGCTTGAGGAAATTTTATAAGACTGATTCGGCTAAAGAGACTGGGGGCTCTAGACGTGGAGACTGGCCAAAGAAGCCAGGAAGGTCTTGGGATACCTTGAGAGGACTGGGAATAGAACACATACACTGCTATCGATGCCATGCATTGGGCCATATTGCTGCCAATTGCCCCCTGAATGATGAACCCATGCCATGCGATTATACTTGTGTGAATAGACGCCTTTCTCTTTTTAAACAGGTTGCATATACAACATCATGTTCAAGTCGCATCGAGAATAAAATGTGTGTGATTTTTGTTGATGGGAAACCAGTCACTGCACTGCTTGACTCGGGTAGTGTGGTAACATTGGTAAATAGAAATTGTGTAAACCCTGCAAGGTTATACCCTAGCACTGTCAGAGTCATTTGAATCTATGGGGACACTCATGACTACCAGACAGCGGTGGTTGAGATTGACACCCCTTGCGGTAGTGTGACTCATTCAGTGGGGATGGTACCTTAACTACTTTATGACGCCCTAATGGGCAGGTATTTTCCCCATTTTTGGAGGTTATGAGAAGGCACAGGGAGTCTGGAGGATAGAGCTCCCCCTGTTGCGGAAGCACGGGACCTCTCGCCAGACCCGTTTTGCCAAATGGAAGGGAGACTGGTGGCAGTACCGAGGAGAGAGGAGACCCTCTTCCTTTTCCTGTACTGGCTGGGGGCTGGAGGAGCTGGAAGATAGCTCACAGTGGGGGGCAATGTCTCTGACCCTGACAGTGAGAGTGAACCGAATGTAGTACCTGACTTAGAGGTCTGGAGAGTGGACTTCTGTACAGAAGAACTACGGGATGTCACTCCCCTTAGCGCCAGAGAAAACATGAAGGTGATGGATGGGGAACCTGTGGACCCTAATTGGGGGTGTCTGTTCCCTAGATGGCGCTTAAAAATAATTTGTTATATCAGGTGGCGAAACGTGGGGAGGATTAAGTGGAACAGCTAGTGATGCCCAAACCCTTCCACAGGATGTTGCTAGATCTGGGCCATGGGCATATATTGGGGGGACATCTGGGTATGGAGAAAAATGCTAATTTTATTAATTACACAAGATTTTACCATAAAAACAATATGTACATACAAAGTGAGAAACATTAATCATATCTAGTACATAGATTTCTATTCCTGATTTCTCCAGAGAGATGGCCACCTACTTCCTGGACCCCCGGTTTGGAACACCCTGGTGGCGGTGGTCACTCTTGAGATATGAAGTATATACAGGAATAAAGCTCTACATGTTTCGAGAGCTATACTTGCTTCTTCTGGTGCTAGTCATTCTGTTACCATATGAGGTTGCGTGCATAAAGAACAGCTTGTAGTAGGAAACCACACAGGCGTCCAATGCAGGCTGCTTTGGACGCCTGTGTGGTTACCCACTACAGGCTTACTCACCTAGTGTTTTACTGGCATCATGCCACTAATATCAAACTCTAATGTATGGGAGTGTCTGGCAATTTTACCTTTCTTTGAATACAATTTACTACCAAGACAGCTGCCTTGTATTACTGGGTACCAGCGTAGAACGTGGATGTGGTTAACCTTTTCTGTACATAGTGTGACCTGAATTTTTTTTTTTGTCTATATGACTAGCATAGCTAATTGGCGATCTGTTCTTTATGCACGCAACCTCATATGGTAACAGAATGACTAGCTCCGGAAGAAGCGAGTATAGCTTGCGAAACATGTAGAGCTTTTTTCCTGTATATACTTCATATCTCAAGAGTGACCACCGCCAACAGGGTGTTCCAAACCTGGGGTACAGAAAGTAGGTGGCCATCTCTCTGGAGACATCAGGAATAGAAATCTATGTACTAGATATGACTAATGTTTCTTACTTTGTATGTACATATTGTTTTTATGGTAAAATCTTTTGTAATTAATAAAATTTGTATTTTTAATATAACCAGCGCCTATAAAGTCCATCCTTCTATATATTTTTCTTGATTCATTGTTTAATAGGACGTGGCACTCTGCTACTGTAAACCCGCACACCCAATAGGCCATTGTGGGTTTTAAGTGCAATATCCCCATTTCCAGGGAGAGTATAACCCAGAGATTCTTCTGGCCTGGGTGGTATGCAGACATCAAAGAATACTGTGAATCATGCCCTGAGTGTCAAATTACAGTCCCGTCACCTCATTTTTGTAGTCCCCTTGTCCCACTTCCCATAATTGAAGTGCCATTTGAGTGAATTGTCATGGATCTTGTGGGACCAGCAGTAAAATCTGCCCAGGGACACCAGCACATCCTGGTGATTTTGGACTATGCGACCTGCTATCCTGAGGCCATACACTTGCAGAACACCTCCACTAAGACAAAGGAGCTTGTCCAGGTGTTTAGTTGGAGGGGGATCCCTAAAGAGATCTTGACAGATCATGGTACCCGTTCATGTCCAGAATTGTGCAAGTTGTACAAAATCTCCCATTTCCGTACCTCTGTTTACCACCCCCAAACTGACGGTCTGGTGGAAAGGTTTAACAAGACCCTCAAGAGTATGCTAAAAAAGATGGTGGATAAAGATGCGTGCAATTGGGATTTTTTGATGCTGTACCTCATGTTTGCCATATGAGAGGTTCCGTAGGCATCTACGGGGTATTCCCCCTTTGAACTCTTGTATGGTAGACATCCCAGGGGGCCGCCAGATGTCTCAAAAGAGACGTGGAAAGGAGAGGCCACCTCATATAGAAGCGTTACAGAGCACATCTCCTTGATGCAGGATCGAATCGCAGCTTTTCTGCCCCTTGTGCGAGAGCATATGGAACAAGCCCAGGAAGCCCAGAGAAGGGTTTATAATTGGGGTGCCAAAACCCGGACTTTCAACCCCGGAGACAGAGTGCTGGTGCTAGTCCCCATGGTTGAAAATAAATTCCTAACAAAGTGGCAGGGCCCCTTTGAGATTAGGGAAAGAGTAGGGGAAGTAAACTACGTGCAACTGATGCAACAAGACAACGTTAAGGAATTTGTCAGTAAAAGTAGAGACTTTTTCTCTTCCCTAACTGGACTGACCACAGTAATACAACATGACATAATCACTGAACCAGGGGTCTGTGTAAATGTAAAACCCTACCGAATACCTGAGGCTTGACGAGAGGCGGTGGCAAGAGAAATAAAAACCATGTTGGACTTAAATGTGATAGAGGAGTCCCACAGAGCCTGGTCGAACCCTATAGTACTGGTCCCAAAGCCTGATGGCACTATCTGATTCTATAACGATTTCAGGAAGCTGAATGACGTGTCTAAGTTTGACACATACCCAATGCTGCGGGTTAACGGACTTGTGGATAGGTTGGCAGGTGCCCCATATATAACAACCCTACACCAAACTAAGGGATACTGGCAGATCCCCCTTACGGAGTCAGCAAAGGAAAAAGCTGCATTCTCTACCCCCGAGGGGTCCTTCCAATACAGCGAATGCTGTTTGGTCTGCATGGGGCCCCTGCATTCTTCCAGAGGATGATGGACAAAACATCGGCCCTATGCAGCGGCCTACCTGGATGATGTGGTCATCCACAGCCTAGATTGGGAATCACATCTTCCCCGGGTGCAGGCAGTGGTAGATTTGCTGTGGGTAGCAAGTTTAACAGCCAACCCGAACAAATGTGCCATAGGTCTGGAGGAGGCCAAATACCTTGGGTATGTTATTGGTTTAGGGTCTGATCAAGCCCCAGACCAATAAGATTGAGGCCATTCAAAAGTGGCCCCAACAGGTGAACAAGTGGAATCCCGAAGCTGAGAAGGCCTTCCAGAAGTTGAAGCAAGCCCTTTGTGTACAGCCAGTGCTAGTGACCCCAGACTTCACAAAGGAGTTTGTGGTTCAAACTGATGCCTCTGAGGTGGGACTAGGTGCTGTTCTGTCCCAGATCAGAGGCGGTGAGGAGCACCCGGTCGTCTTCTTAAGCAGGAAGCTCAATAGACATGAAAGGAATTATACCATTGAGTAGGAGGAGTGCCTGGCTATCAAGTGGGCCTTAGAGGCACTAAAATACTATCTACTGGGAAGGTCATTCAGTCTAGTCACCGACCATACCCCTCTTAAGTGGATGTGTAACAACAGGGAGAAAAATAGCCAGGTGACTAGGTGGTTCCTGGCCCTTCAGCCGTTTAAGTTCTCAGTGGAACACCGGGCCAGAAGGCTCCAAAATAATGCTGCATGGTTGAGACAATTTCTCTGCCCCAGGGGCTTGAGCAGAGAGGGGGGATATGTGACGTTATGCGAGGCGCATTGATGGACGGGAGATACTTGTCACCTCACGTGCGCTCACTTTGAGACGACTAGCGAGAGTCCGACCCGGGTTTTGCCAGCCACCGTGGCAGAGCTGGTTCCGGCCTGGACTTTCTGGTCCACTCAAACCCCTCTCCACCTGCATTTAATCACCAGGAAGAGAGCAGAGTAGAGCTCTATCCTGGATCTCAGAGGGAGAAAGCTGAGTGAGCTCTGTGTCATAATTTGGACTCAAAGATCAAGGTTTGCACTGTGCTTATGTTTTGTGCGTGTAGGGGACAGCCCCACACTGTATAGAGAGAAACCTGATTGTTTAGTTTAGCGGCGGACGACAAGGTTTTGTTTTCTGTTTTGTTATGTGTTTTGATCTTGCAAACATGTGATAATAAACCTGGCAAGCCACCAGATCTTAAAGAAACTGACCTCCATGCTTAATATTTTCTGCTGAAAAGTGATCCCCATGAGCTAATCACCCACAGGGGCCAATGACATTTATAAAGCAATCAGAGCTAAAATTAGCCACTGATTACTGTATAAATGTCACTGACAGGAAAGGGGTTAACCTGTAGGGGGTGATCAAGGGGTTACCTGTGTTCCCTCTCTTTGTTGTAACTGTGTGGGGGCTGGGCTGGCAGGGACATGACAGATCTAACTGATCCCGAACACAGGCATCAGTAAATCTGTCATATGTCCCCTGACAGAATGGGGAACCACCTTGTTTACATCGGCGGTTCCTGTTCTGCCTCTCTAACAGGTGATCACGGGTCGCCGGCGGACATCGAGTCTGCCCGACCTGCGGGCATGCTCAAGGAGCTCACCAGCAAATCGCGCATGCACGAATCGCCATTTATAAACAGCGATTCGCGCAGCGGAGCCACACTGCCGCAGTAAAAGTACGCGAGGAGGTCGGCAAGAGGTTAAAGATACAAACTTTTGGGAATCCTTTGATGCCTACCTTAGGCTTTATACATCTACATAGTTACATAATTGGTAAGGTTGGATAAAGACATCAATCCATCCAGTTCAACCTGTGTGGGTGTGTGTTCATGTCTCTACCATTTGTAAACTAACGACACTTCCTGCATGAAAATCAGGACCATGCTGGGGGGCAGATGCCACCCATTTACAGCCGCCTACCCCTATAGGTGACATTGATGACCCCCTAGGTAGGCAGTGCTGCCTGTAGGGTTGCCACCTTTTCTTCAAGCCAAACCTGAACACTTTAGCAGCCCGGGACAGCTTTGGGTGCCCCAAAGAGAGTAGTAATGTGGTGCGCATAGCATGCCGCAGAAAACAGTAATTGTGCCCAATTTGCTATTGCTGACATCATCACCCCACATCCCAGTAATGCCGAACCTACCCCCAGACAGCCGCCCACAGCTCCCAGACGGCAACAGATTTGTGTGTAACCATCCTGGTTACTTGAGGAGCCACAGCCTCGTCTGAATAATGTGTCTGGGTTTCAGTCCGCCTGAAACCTGGACACATGATTCAAAACCTGAACTGTCAAGGTGAATCCTGGACAGGTGGCAACCCTAGCTGCCTGGGTGTGTGTGCACCTGTGTATGTGTGTAGTTGCGTTGCACCCTGTACACATGGAGGCAGTCAACTCTTGCTGCTTGCTGTGGGGGCACTTGGAAGGGGCCAGGAGTACTGGCAAGGGTCCTGAGAAAAAGAGGATTGGGGCTGTTCTGTGCAAAACCAACTGCACAGAGCAGGTAAGTATAACATGTTTATTATTTTTAAATGGAAAAAAACAAGACTTTAATATCACTTTAACATATGTAAGCTTAAGCCTAATAAATCTCATATGAGCTAATGTAATGTTAACAATAGCTTTCAATATTTTGAAGTCTTCAGCTTTCAAAAAACAATACCTGGTGATCCTGCCATTAGGGTCTTTTTTTAGGCAGTTCCTGTTGTTGGTTAACAACGCTTTGTCTTTATCTCTCAACTATGCTGTCACCATTTGACATGGTCTTGCAGTGAAGAATACAAGTGCCACGTATTACGCAGGCATGGTCCACTGCGTTCACCATCAGGGACCCCCCTCCCCTGAGAAATGCCATGCAAACATTGGTGCACGTGGACAGGAAGTGGCTGCAAAGAGATTGCAGTAGATCAGCAACTCACAGCAACAAAGGCTAAAAAAGAAGAAAATAAAAAAAGTTATGTTATTGTTTATGGCACACTGTGATTTAACAAACTAAATGTTATTTCACTTGGGTTTACTTCTACTTTAACAAAAAGATTTAATACTTATGTACTTTTTTTTCGTTAAGAAAAGGGGAAAAAAATATTATCTGAGCCAGGTATATCTGTGTGATGTTGCAGGACACATAGGTATCTGCTTTAATTTTTCTGTCTTAAAAACTGTAATTTAAAGGCAGTCCCATGTGGGACTTGTCTCATTCTAAGACAATGGCAGTTCATTTTAATACACAACAGTATCCTTGAAAGTCATTTTGCACCGGTCCAGCCCTCTATATACATCCTAACTGTCTGCCAGATGATGCAGCTGTGTGGATGAGTCTTCATACAGCCAGATATAAAGAGCGGCGTCCTGCAAAATTCGTTGGTTCAGCCAGGGTGTGCCAGACCCCTGGGCTCTTGTATCCCGGAGCAGTCATACAGGCAGATACTTCAATAGTTACACCCTGGGTGGGATTTGGGAAGCAGTGGTAAAGAGTATTTCCACTTTTGCAGCCAAATTGGGATAACACCCACTGTATATTTATTACATGTTCCCATTCACATAGCATAATATATGTATATAGAAAAAAAAGATGCCTACCTTTTTATGTGCTTTTTTTTTTTGAATGTAAGCACATATAAAACATTTAGTGGGAGTTTCCAAATGTAACTGCAAAGGTGTAAATGTAACCCCAATCACTAAAATCCCATATAAACATGTTCATTTTGGTATAAAGTGAATTCTCATTATTTTTAAACCTGTAGCTTGCATTAGATTCCAACTGCAGACAATATTTGTTTTTGTTGCGCTATGGATAGACTTGAAAAAAGCCATTACTACCACATTTTTTTATTGCCGCATGACCCCATTATAAAGATTTTATAGCTTATAAAACGCAACTTTTATATAACTAAGGGTCTATTTAAAAAATAAAAACATTTGTAGCATGAATGTCAGTAGCATTTGTGCAACATAAATGGCATCATCATTTTTGTAAGAGATGAATTCCTGTATCATCCATCTAGTGGCCAAAATGCAGCAGTGTTAATTTTGACATCAAATTTTGATTTAGTTTTAGTTTTAGTCGTATGTAGGTGCGTTTTTCTAGCAGGGTTTTGCTAGGTGAGGTAAAATTTAGTCAGGCCTGAGTGTAAAAGCATCCTGAATGTTTTGATCTGGGCTGGGATGAGAGGATCAGGGAAGATTGAGTGGACTTGACAGATGAGGCCACCAGGACCTCCCACTTCTTTCTAGAAACCTGGGGAAGGTTTCTGGTCAGAGGGGTTGGGAGATAGGTGGAACCATCTGGAATATTCTAAGGAGCCCTGACCTATCCCCAAGCAGGATTGGCAGGGGGCAGGCCTCCTTAAATACTTTGAGTCAGCTCAATCTAGGAGGAGTAGTGTCAGGTGGAAGTCTGCAGATGTAGCAGAGGCGCTGTGGAGGTCTCTACCCGGGAGGTCACCCTCATCTGGGGGGGGGGTGACCTTGAGGCCTGGAGGTTCGGGTGCAGCCAGAAGTGGTGGTGATTCCTGGAACAGGCGAACAGTGGAGGTGCTACAGAAGGAGAGAAATGAAAGTGATCCAGTGGTGTGGTGAGCGACGGTCCCAGTGGGCTGGAGGAGAAAGCGCTGGAGCAGGCTGGGAGAGGAATAGTGATCAGTCTGTGGAAGCCTTGAGAGCCAGTCAAGGGAAGGAGAGTCACTAAGGTAAAGCAGGTCAGTGGGACCTGGAAGAGAGATGGGCTGGGAGTTGTAGTCCATTAAAGGCCCGGCTAGTACTTAAGTACTTTGCTACACTTTCAGAGGCCCGTGATCCCTGGCCTGTAATGGGTGTTCCTGAGGTCCTGCTAACACAGAGTAGGCCTCACCACGTACTAGCTGTGGTGAAGAGGGAGGAGTAGAAAAGCTTGATAAATTTCCCTTTCAAGCTGGAAACTAAGTGACGTGCTGGAGAGAAGTAAAGTGAAATAATCAGCAAGTTCTGTGCTAGAGAGAGAACTGTAAGAGAAATGGTCAGCAAGTGAAGTGCTGCAGAGTTGTGAGGAATAACAGTCTTCAGAGAGACGGTCTGCAGTGAAAGAGTGCATATACAGGACTGTATATGGAGTCTGTGTATTATAATTCGTTTGACATCCCACAGTCATCCCTTATCCCCATCAAAGTTATTTCCCATAAATAAAACAACAAAAACAAGAGCCGGCCTGTTCAGTGTCTCCGGATGTGTGAAATATGGTGTGATTCAGGGCAGCTATAAGGTGAACCACTACTACCAGCCACTCTCAAGGGAGCACAGGGCTACACGTATTTTAGTCTTTCGACTGAGATGCCATTTTAGTTTTAGGCCTCATACACACGGGCGTTTGGAATGCCACGTTTTTGGGCGTTTCTTGCAGCTCTCCATGTCATTCAATGGCCCTCTAAAAACGCTGACGTTTTTGAGCAGTAGAGGGCGTCGGCGTTAGTGAGCTGTAGCTAGAACGCGGGACTGTGCATTCTGAAGCTGCAGCGTCATGGCGTTTTTGATACTGAGACGGCAAAACACTCAATAACGTTGCTTAACGTTGTATACACAGCGTTAAGCCTCGTCAGGCGTTCTATTCAAAATCAATGGTTCCCTATGGGAGGTCATTGATTTGAATAGAAGCCGCACCAGAAGTCGGATCACGGTGATCCGACTTACAGCGCGACTTTTGTGCTATGGGTCTTAAAGGGGACCCCCCGCAAAAAATTTGCGTGAGGTCCCCCCCAAGAGCATACCAGGCTCTTCGATCTGGCATGGATTTCAAGAGGAACCCCCACGCTGAAAAAACGGCGTAGGGTCCCCCCCCACGATCCATACCAGACCCTTATCTGAGCACGCAGCCCACCTAAGCACGAGTGCCCCCCCCCGGACCGTACCAGGCCGCATGCCCTCAACATGGGGAGTATGGGTGCTTTGGGGCAGGGGGGGGCTCTGCGCCCCCCCACCCCAAAGCACCTTGTCCCCATGTTGATGGTCGATGTACCCCATACTCATTTACATAGGGTGGGGGTCCCACCTTTATTAAAGGGGGCTTCCAGATTCCGATAAGCCTCCGCCCGCAGACCCCGACAACCAACGGCCAGGGTTGTTGGGAAAAGGCTCTTGTCCCCATCAACATGGGGACAAGGTGCTTTGGGGTGGGGGGCGCAGTGACCCCCCCCTGCCCCAAAGCACCCATACTCCTCATGTTGAGGGCATGTGGCCTGGTACGATCCAGGAGGGGGCGCTCGTCCCCACCCCCTTTCCTGGCCTGCCAGGCTGCGTGCTCGGATAAGGGTCTGGTATGGATTTTGGGAGGGACCCTATGCCCTTTTTTCAGCGGGGGGGCTCCTCTTAAAATCCATGCCAGATCGAAGAGCCTGGTATGCTCTTGAGGGGGAACCCCACGCAAATTTATTGCGGGGGTTTCCCTTTAAGACACCTAGCACACAAGTCGCGCCGCAAGTCGGATCATCGTGATCTGACTTCTGGTGCAGCTTCTATTCAAATCAATGGGCTCCCATAGGGAACCATTGATTTTGAATAGAGGCAGAAAACGCAGCTGAAAGCTAGCGTGAAAAAACGTGCATTGACGTCAATGCAAAATGCAGAGAAAAACTGCAAATTTTTCCATGACGTCAGGCCCGGCGTTTTGCTTATTTTTTTGCAGACGCCCGTGTGTATGAGGCCTTAGTCATATTTTAGTCTTTTGACAAAAATGCCATTTAGTTTTATTTTAGTCATCTGAATTGTTTTAGTTTTAGGCCTCATACACACGGGCGTCTGTGAAAAAATAGGCAAAACGTCGGGTCTGACGTTTTGGAAAAAATCGGCGTTTTTACCGGCGTTTTGCATGCGGTGCATGCTAGCTCATTATCTCTTTCCCTTACAGTTTTTTAGTTTTTTTTTTTTTTTTACAGGTATACAACCGCTTTAAGGTTTGAACATGCACTACAGACACAGCATACTCCGGATTTTGATTTTGTTAAGTCTACTGATTTTATTTTGATTTACCGTAAAAACAGTTTTCTGATTTTATACTGATTCCGGAGTATGTGTGCCCGCAGACGTTTTTTTATTCGTTTTGCGGCCCGGACTGCAGTACCTTTTTAAACGTCAAAAAGAGACGTAAAACGTAACTGCAGTTACGTGCAAAAAAGTGCGATCGAAAGTCGACGCAAAAGACGGAGATAAGTTTTAGTTACCAAGGGATACCCTCGGGTAACTAAACTTATCTTCGACGTGGTCTTCAGTCTAGTGCTACTAGGCTGAACGCCGCGCTGAACACACGATCCACAGAATTTCCCTTTGG
>BLSH010111223.1:664692-686472 GCA_018402905.1 Glandirana rugosa | reverse complement strand
GAAGCCATCAAACAAATACTGGACATAACAGTCGCCAGAGCCAATCAAAACTCTGATCTCATCCAAGTCCTCCAGGAACAGCTTGAGACAGCTCTCCTCAGGATCAACGACCTGGAAAATAGGTCCAGAAGACACAACTTCAGGAGGCCTCCCAAAGTCCACCACAGACATCCATACTGCTGTTCAAGACCTAATCAAGAACCTTATCCCTAATGTTCCACAGCATCGTCTGGAACTGGATAGGGCTCACAGGGCCCTAGGACCCCTCAGAAGGGATGGCTCCCCCAGAGACATCATTGTTAAGCCCGACTCCTACAACATAAAGGAGGAAGTTATGAGACAATCACGCTCGAAAACCCAATTGTCCTTCCAGGGTCACCAAATCCAGATCTTCGCGGATCTCTCGCCCTCCACAATCCAACAAAGGAGAGCCCATAAACCCCTTCTCACAGTCCTCTCCCAAAAGGAGATTAAATACTGGTGGGCTTTTCCCTTTGCAGTCAAATTTAACCTGAAGAGCAAGACATACTCCTTCATAAACTTCCAAGACGGGGAAAAGAGCTAGTTTCTCTTGAGGCACCAATGGATGTCTCCAACTCCTCAGCGGGGTCATCAAAACGACCATCCCCATCCAGTCCAGTGACCCCTCTATGGAACAAATCCAAGGCTAAAAAACCAAAGGATAACAAGCCCCCCTAATCTTCTTCCTCGGACCTTCTGCATTCCCATCAAGATCCCTTAGGGACACTCTGAATTGTAGCACCACCTGTTGCAGGAACAATTAGCTCCTCTACTTATAAGACTTCTTAGTTCTCTGTTTCACAGTTAATCGTTTTTTATAAGATGCTAGTCATAACCAGTTTTTTGATTGGGTTACTTGATTCGACATCCCAAAGACATCAATAAGACTGTTTTCTTCTAACTTGGGCCCTTCACCAGACCCAGGAGAATTACCCATCCGCAATGAACCTTTTGTAAATGTCTCCAATCATAGGAGGACCTCACAATTACCCTGTCACCCCCCCCCCCCATCATCCTAAACAGCGGGCCTTCTGCAACAACAATCTCAAGGCCTTGATGTAAGGGTAGGGAAGGCAGCGCAACAATACTTAATTATTAACTATGTGCCCTGTAAACCTTTTAGTGTTGAAATACTCCTAGTGATTTCCAAAAACGGATGGAGGCAGTAGGGATTAGCCCAATGGGAGTTTCTTGAAGGTTAATAAGAACAATGAATGGATAATACAGAGTGGATAATAGAGAGGAATGAAAAATGCTTTTATATATGTTTTGTTATAAATTAGTTGGGCGTACGATCTCCCCTTGTGACGGGGGGGCCTGCCCTTACATAAAATGGAGCGTGTTCCAGCAGATGTTATGCCGCCCCATGAAGACGTCGTTCTGACGAAACATACGTAGGGCTGGGTTACAACGCTTGCTGACGAACACGCCACCCATGATCATTCGTTTGCGGCTTGTGGGGTCCCGAGACCAGCCGAAGCCGGTTGGGGACATGCTGTTTTTCGTGAATAATCCCTAGTGTCGGGTTGGACACTTTGTACATGTGAGTGTAATCTGTTTTTACTACTTCAATACATTTTTAAAGTATGGTTTTACGCTATGGGAGCTTCCTTCCCTCTTCTTTTCATATGATGGTCGGAGCACACTAGAGTTTACGGTGATCATTGGAGACCTGGCGAATGGTTAAATGAAACGAGATTGCTGGTTCATATTAACACCAGCCATTCCGTCTGGTGAGTTCATTTAGTGAGCTTGGTGGAGGAACGCACTGGGTGTTTATAGAAGAGCCACTTATATACTAGGATTTTTTGCATGGATTTGGTTCAAGAATGATGCACATGAAACTGTGAAGATTTACTCATGACATTAGTTCATGGACTATAAGACTTTGTTTACATAGAGTTTACACTTCTGTCATTTTGAGCACGTTTGCACTTTCTTTGCATAGGATTGCACATTTTGATATGCACCTTTTCAAATCATTCAACATATAACAACGTACCAATTGTTTATAAGAGTTTTTTTTTTCACATAGAGCTTTTGTTTAGATGTTCAGTGAGTTGGGGAAAATCACAGGAGTCTTTCTGTGACCATCACACACCCCATTTATATTGACCCTGGTTATTTAGAAATCACTAGGAGGATTTCAACACTAAAATGTTTATAGGGCACATAGTTAATAATTGAGTATTGTTGTGCTGCCTTCCCTATCCTTACATCATGCAATTTATTTCCAGAGATTAGATCTCTGGATTTTTTGGGCTAGCTGCAACTTTTTATGTGATTCGCAATTAGGTATAGGTGCCCGCCCCCTGAATAATACAACCTAGGGATAGTCCATAGGCGCTGTGTAAAAAAAGTTTTTTCGGCAATCTCAAGGCCTTACTAACTCTGTGTTTCAAACTTGCACTGCTCTCTGGACCCTTCTACGGTTGTGAAAGGCTATTGAGCAAACTTTAATTTCCAGTTAGCTTCACCGAGGTACAGTCCTCTTCCAAAAGAAGGGGAAGGTACCCCCAATGAAGCACTAAGGGTCCTACACACTCCAGCCACACAAGTTCAGTGGTACTGTGAAAACACTTGTTTTAATTAGACACCGGGGCAGGGGTTGGCCCCCCTGCGCCTCCACTTACCCCCTGGTAGAGGGACCACCACTCCCACAGGATTGGTTGTTAGCTCCTAATTAAGGGCTGACGATATGGTTTATGACTTTGGGTAGGAGTTGATCCACCAAGTCCGAGTTGTTTCCTCGGGAGACTATCTTCTCCTTTGTTTTTCTCTTAATTATTTCTTTTTCCTAATACCCTTCTTTTTCCTAACCAATCAGCAGACAGTGGTTTATCTCTTCCCCTTGCTCAGGGCGGTTCCTCATGCCGCAAATGAATCTCCACTGCACCGGAGAAGATTACTGGGGGTAAGTGACAGAGATTTACATAGTTTGCCAACCCTCGGAGATCATGGCTAACTCACACACCATGACAACGAACCTCAGGATTGCCACAACGATCAGGGACTGAACTCCCCTGTAAAATGGAGGAAAACCTTCAAAAGCTACCGCTCTCACAAATTGGACATAGTTATGCTCCAAGAGACGCACTTCCCAAATCGGTATAGCCCTGAATTCCTTCATCCCCACTATCCGACATTCTTCCTAGCCAATTCAGAAAACAAAACAAGGGGGTTGCCATTCTATTTTCAAAACATAGTAACAGCACGTGGTTGTCCAATTTCAAAGATCCTGAAGGCAGATTTATTCTAGTCAAGGGTACGATAGAGGGACAAATATATTCCTTAGTGTCATATTATGCACCAAAAGGCAACCTAACTTCTTCCTGTCTCTCTTCAGAACCCTAAACCCCCTTCTTGAGGGTACAGTAATCTTCAGTGGGGACTCCAATACCGCATTCGACCAAGGGATGGACAAATCCAGGCCCCCAGCAGAACAGTTAACCAGGCCCACAAAAGCCAGCCTCAAAATAGCCAAATTTTTAAACACAGATTACACACACTACTCAAGCCCACACCAATCCTACACCGGGTTCGATCACATCCTGGTCTCCTCAAATCTAATCCCAGCAGCTCTCTCCGCTACTATCATAGACACAGTCTGGTCTGACCACTCAGTAGTGACTCTCTCCCTATAGTGAATCTCACCGAAACAATAGCACATTGGAGAGTAAGCAAATCTATTCTCAACGACCCCATCGGGACAAAGAAATAGACGACTCCTTAAAGGAGTTTTTCCAACTGAACAATGCAGAAGGCATATCTCCTGGAATGCTGTGGGCGGCCCACAAGGTAACCATCAGGGGCAACATTATACACAGATCAGAGTATTATAGCCAGTATCACAGATCAGAGTATTATAGCCAGCCTCACAGATCAGAGTATTATAGCCAGTATCACGGATCAGAGTATTATAGCCAGCCGCACAGATCAGAGATATATAGCCAGCATCACAGATCATGGTATACAGCCTCACATATCATGGTATATAGCACAGGCTGCCAGATCATGTTATACAGCCTCACAGATCAGGGTATTATAGCCAGTCTCACAGATCATGGTATACAGCCTCACAGATCAGAGTATTATAGCCAGCATCACAGATCAGAGTATTATAGCCAGCCTCACAGATCAGAGGTATATAGCCAGTATCACAGATCATGGTATACAGCCTCGCAGTTCAGAGTATTATAGGCAGTATCACAGATAAGAGTATTATAGCCAGTATCACAGATCAGAGATATATATAGCCAGCCTCACAGATCAGAGTATTATAGCCAACCTCACAGATAAGGGTATTATAGCCAGCCTCACAGATCAGAGTATTATAGCCAGCCTCACAGATCAGAGTGTTATAGCCAGTATCACAGATCAGAGATATATAGCCAGTATCACAGATCAGAGATATATAGCAAGTACCACAGATCAGAGTATTATAGCCAGTATCACAGATCAGAGTATTATAGCCAGTATCACAGATCAGGGTATTGTAGCCAGTCTCACAGATCAGAGTATTATAGCCAGCATCACAGATCAGAGTATTATAGCCAGTATCACAGATAAGAGATATATAGCCAGTAGGGTGACCACATTTCCAAACTGTCATTCAGGGACACCCCCCCCCCACCCACCCCCAAGGCCAGCTTTGTGGGATGTAGTCCCGGGGTTGATGGGGAATTCAGCGGTGGGGGTGATTTGTCGGGCGAATGGCTGGTGTTGCCACTTAAATAATCCAAAAGAAGGAACAGTAGAATAGGCGCTGATCACAGAGATTCTGGGTTGGGAGAAGAAAGTCAATGTCCTGCTAGGTATGCTGCCTAGATGTGCTCTGGGGATGGAGCAAAGTCTTGTGCAAAAGAAAAGGGAATTATCTAAAGGCGCTTCCTTGCAGGTATTGTGTCATTGTGATTCACACAGCTGGGAATGTCAGATGATTAACTGGGGGGTTGGTGGGATATAAAAACAGTTCTTGGGACGTTCCAAGTTTTGGAAAGGCATAAAAAGTTTATTGAATTGGGTATAAAAAGCAGCACTTAGATGTCAGAGTTGCCAGTCGCTCCTGAGGACCGGGACAAGGGTGTTCCAGGATGGAGGGGTCTCTCCTGTGGAATGCTGGAGGGGAGGTGTGGAGGGCTGGAAGGATGGATCTGGTCAGCTCCTGGCTGCCGATGGATGGTGGGGGAGCACTGACCAGTGCTCACTAGATGGCTCCTAGGGACCGCGTTTGTCCGACTCCGTGCCGAGGATAGCCCTGTGGAAGCACTGCCCGCAATGACGTCACTCGCTGGGCTGTGCAGGCAAGTGCCTGGCGGGTGGACTGGAAATGCTCGGGTGAGCTCTAATGAGCTCTGACGTGCAGTGCGGCTGTGTAGGGGAGAAGCTGGTCCCGTCACGTGGACTACATGTTACGCGTTTCCGCTTTGTCAATCCTCAGGAGCGACTGGCAACTCTGACATATAAGTGCCGCTTTTTATACCCAATTCAATAGACTTTTTATGCTTTTCCAAAACTTGGAACGTCCCAGGAACTGTTTTTATATTCCAACCCCCCAGTCAATCATCTGACATTCCCAGCATGCCACCTTTGCCTACTATCAGATGCAACATCAGAGTCCCGCAATATAAGTCGCTGATCGCCACTATTACTAGTAGAAAAAAAAAAAAATATCCCATAGTTTGTAGACGCTATAATTTTTGCGCAAACCAATCAATATACGCTTATTGGGATTTTTTACCAAAAATATGTAGTAGAATACATTTTGGAATAAATTGAAGAAGAAATTTGATTTTTTTAATTTTTTTTATTGGATGTTTTATAGCAGAAAGTAATTTTTTTTTTTTTCAAAATTGTCGGTCTTTTTTGTTTATAGGGCAAAAAATAAAAACCGCAGAGGTGATCAAATAACAGCAAAAGAAAGCTCCATTTGTGGGAAAAAAGGACATCAATTTTATCTGGGTACAACATCGTATGACCGCTCAATTGTCAGTTAAAGTACCGCTGTGCCATATCGCAAAAAATGACCTGGTCATGAAGGTGGGTAAATTTTCTGGGGCTGAAGTGAATAACAAGGACTGTCTATAACATGAACTTCCTCTATACATCATGGACTGTCCTTACCAAACAGAGGGTGAAGGAGAGGGACTGGTCTCCAGGTCAAAGACTGTCTCTCTACCAGGGACCCTATGTACCCTGACATGCTGTGTATACAGTGGGTGAGCGGTCTCTCAGCACACAGCCAGTGTTGTCACTTGTCTCGGTGTAGCACACACAGGTACAAACATACTGACAGCTATACCCCCCTCCCTCCTGAGCACTGGTTCTTGGTCCCCTCACCTCCCCTTCACAGTCATTTATGATTCTTCCAGCATGGCCACCACAGAACATTCCAAGAAGGGAGGGTAGGGAGGGGGGAGGTGAAGAAAGTTACTGACATGGAGGCACAGGCTCATCCATCCATCACACAGCTCTGCAGAGCTCATACAACTCCCTCTGACCATACAATGTGACCCACTCCCCGGCAGTTCTCTTTATGGAGAGGGCAGAGGCTGGTGACTCCCCCTACCAGAATAACACTCACTGTGATCGGGACATTGCTGGTGCTGGCTGCGAAGGGTCAGGTGTGCAGTAGAGATCCCAGTGCAGCCTGAAGGTAAAGTAGACAACACTTCAGCATGGTTCTTTGGTATGCCGAGTGTGGGGCCCCCACTCACCTGGCCCAGATGAAGTACCACGTGCCAGAAGATAGAGGAAGTGGAGTGGACATCCAGCTTGGTGGAGCACTAAGCGCGGAGAAGGAGAAAGCTAACTCCTCCTCCGCTTTGAATGCTGAGCTAATGCCCGGCAAAAGATCAAAATCCTGGGATTTCGGTCGGGACGGGTTCCAATCTGGATGAGGGTCCAATAATTGGGATTGTCCTGGGAAAATAGGGACTGTTGGCAAGTATGGGGGTGGTGTATGTCGTTAGCCTTCCATCCTTTCCATTTTGGCAGGAGTCAAAGCCCTGACGCCACTGGTTGCTAGACGCCAGGCGGTTCTAGCATCCAGTGACCAGTAGAGTATCAGGTGGAGGCGGAGTGAGTACCAGCGCTATGGCGGGGTTTGCTCACTCTGTCAGTATCATTCCAGGACACTGTATTGTCCCGAAATGAAGGGACCCGGGACAGACTTGCTAATTGCAGGACTGTCCAGGCCAATCCAGGACATGTGGGCATCTTAATAGCCAGTATCACAGAACAGAGATATATAGCCAGTATCACAGATCAGAGTATTATAGCCAGCATCACAGATCAGAGTATTATAGCCAGCATCACAGATCAGAGTATTATAGCCAGCATCACAGATCAGAGTATTATAGCCAGCATCACAGATCAGAGTATTATAGCCAGTATCACAGATCAGAGATATATAGCCAGTATCACAGATCAGAGATATATAGCCAGTATCACAGATCAGAGTATTATAGCCAGCAACACAGATCAGAGTATTACGCCTGACGAGGGACCACGGATGGTCCAAACGCACGCAATCCCCCCCTGAGTTACCCGGATGTGACGTCGTCCTCCTCCAGCTCCGTGCTCCGATCCCCTGGAAGCCACTAGTGCGCCCGGCGCCGGCATCCACGAGCTGCTTACAGTAGGCTATGTCCCCTGGTACAGCCATGCTTGTTTTCAGCTAATCTTGTGAGTGTTTCATTGAATTTCCTTCAATAAATTTGTGGAAGTATTGCACTTAGAGGGGCTGCTTTTTTGTTCTCTTATTATATCCAGTATCACAGATCAGAGTATTATAGCCAGTATCACAGACAGCACCAAACGCCCCCCTCCCCCGCCCGCAGCCGGACCTTAACCGCTCGTGTGCAGGACTCTGTGTTCAGTGGAGAGGGGAGGGGCCTTTGATCCTTGCAGCTAACCGGCTTCAGTGTACAAGAGCGTTGCTTACTTACACACTGAAGAGAGAAGCTGATTGGCTGCATGGATCGGAGGCCCCTCCCCTCTCCACTGAGCACACGGAGAAAGACCTGGAGCCAGAAAGAGGCCATATCATGACCATGTTTTTGAAGCCAGCTGCAGCCGGTGCCATAAGAAGTCCCGATGCCTGGGAAAAGATCAAAATCCCAGGATTTCGTTCGGGACGGACTCCGATCTGGACGAGGGTCCAATAATCGGGATTGTCCCGGGAAAATAGGGGCTGTTGGCAAGTATGGGGGTGGTGTATGTCATTAGCCTTCTATTTTTTCCATTTTGGCAGGATGTCGGATAACCCTGGTAAAGGTTTATTAATCCGTTCTACACAGTTTCACTCTACGTACTCCGTCTCCAGGGGAGTGAGTCTGTTAATGCCTAAAACTACCTCATTTTCTTGTTTGGAACAGCGGATTGACAGAGATGGCAGATATGTTTTTCTGTTATGTAAAATTCAGGGTTTCCTGTGTATTGTTGCGGCTCTCTATGTCCCCCTCCATACTCCTTGGACCCTCTTAAGAAATTTGCTCATTTCATGGCATTGCACCCTAATGCACCTGATCTGGCTATGGGCAATTTTAATAATTTACCCACGTGATTCGCCCACCACCGCTACCAGGACTACTTTCTGAACTGGGTCTGAGAGATGTTTGGAGGGAAAGACATGCTGATGTTAGGTGCTATTCATGCCATTCTGCTACACATTGTGGATTGTCCAGAATAGATCTAGGCCCAGGAAATGCCGCTTTGTTCCCATATGTGGTTGACTCCGCATATGACCCTCGGCTCCTATTGGACCACACCGCCTTCTGGGTGTGTCTAGCTATTGTGGATTCCCCTGCATGTCCTTTGTGGCAGGTCAATCCATTCTGGTTGATGTTATTCCCAGAACATGACACTATCCCCAAGGAGTAAATGGAATTTATCCAGTTTAACTTACAGTCTGCTAGTGCAGTAGTTGTATGGGATTCTCTCAAGGCATTCTTGAGAGGCTTCATTATTATTGAAATTAATAATATCAAAAGGAAATCTAGAGAATGGGAGGATGCAGTTCATACTGAAATGCAGAGGAGGGAGGTGGCAATGGTCGCTGATCCTTCACAGGTCAATAGAAAGAACTGGACCGAGGCCCAATGTGGTTTTATCAGTGGCAGAAAAAAAACACTATTTTCTTGACCAAAATTATATTGAGGAGGGAGAGAATACAGGTCACTTGCTGGCCTTGGTTGCTAGAGCGCAGCAAGAAGATTCTTCCATAACTGCGATCCAATCTCTGAGTGGGGAAACTTATATGGTTAATTCTGACATTTTGGATGTGTTTCAGCATTCCTATACTGACTTGTATACCACCATGACTCAAGCTGTGCCCCCTGAGCCAGACGCTTTCCTGCAGACCTGCCCATTTCCCCAGCTTTTGACAGAGCACAGGGAGTTTTTGAATTCCCTGATTACTATGGAGGAGATGACAGAGGCCCTGGCACATGCACCCAATCATAAGTCCCCGGGCTCAGATGGTCTTCCAGCAGAAGTGTACTCCACGTATGGGTCTATTCTTCTCCCACCACTCTTCTGGGCTATACGTAAGGTGGCTAAGATGGGTAGTCTACCTGATTCTATGAATGAGACAATTGTAGTGGTGTTGCCCAAATGGGGCAGGACAGACTCCTGCCGGACTCATACCACCCCATTTCATTGCTAAATACGAACGTCAAACTCTTGGCTCAGGTTTTGGCTACTAGACTCTCGGAAGTGATAGGCCAATTGGTCCATCGAGACCAGTCTGGGTCCATTCCTACATGCTGGACTGTGGACAACATCCTGGCATTTGTTCCTTAATTTGCAGACCCCAGGGGATAACCCTGGAGGTAGGGCCATTCTGTCTTTGGATGCCGCCAAGGCTTTTGACAGTGCCGAGTGGCCCTACCTCCTGGAAATCCTAGCTCGCTTTAACCTGGGGGACAACCTTATCAGATGTGTGCGGGTTTTACACTCTGCGCCACGTGCCAGGCTTCATATTAATGGTTCTCTTTCTTCCTTATTTACACTACATAGGGGCACCAGACAGGCATGTCCAGTATCCCCCCTTTTGTTCGCTTTGGCAATAGAGCCTTTAGCCATAATGATTTGCAAGAACCTATCTATTGTAGGATTCCGTAGGGGCCAGTTGGAGGAAAAAAAATTCCCTCTACCCGGATGACGCTCTGTTATAACTTGGAGACCCCACAGTACTTTACAAACTTTGATGTAAACTATTATGAGGTTTGGCGAATTCTCTGGATTTACCATAACCTGGACCAAATCTATTCTTATGCCTCTTGATCCATTGGTTTTGTCTCTTCCTGCCAGTGCCTCCCAGATAGCTGTGGCTCAGTCGTTTAAGTATTTGGGACTGATGGTCTCTCCGAATCCATCTGATTATCTTAAGCTTAATTTGACCCCCCTATTGGATAAACAAAGTATTAAATATCAAAGTTGGTGTAAATTTCCATCGTCGATACTAGGTGAATCTGATAAAAATGATTTGAGCCTCTTGTATATTTTCCATAATTCAACCTATGTGGATATCTAATAGGTGGTTTAAACATATTGACTCCCAATTCCGTGATCTTATATGGAATAAGAAACATGCCGTATTAGTCTAATCACCCTGCAATATGGCAAGGATGGGATGGATTAGTGGTTACACATCCCAAAATGTACTTCATAGCATCTCAACTCCAACAGTTTACTGGATTGGGACTTAGGGAAAATACAGACCCTATAGCGCAATTGATCTCTTTATCAAACCCCACTTTGCCAGCTGGCTCCCATCTAGAAATGGACATACCGGGTATTCCCCCTTCCTCTCCAACAGTAGATCTATGCAAGAGGGTCTGGCAGGCAGCTAGGGAGGCCTTATCTATCACAGGTCCTATGGAGTCCACTCTATTGTGGAATAATTCTAAATATCCTTAATTGTGTAAATTGCAGGGATTCTCCTCATGGAAACAACATGGGATCTGTTTTTTTCACCAGCTGTATAATGGTAGCACCCTGAAGGCATTTGACCAATTATGTGCAGAGTTCCATCTACATCACAAACAATTTTACCAACATCTTCAACTCCGCCATGCGTTACCTAAACAGGCACAATTGCTACCTTTAACTGTAACAAGCTCCCCACTACTGCAAGAAATTCTGCAAGCTACCACTCGTAGGAGTTTGATATCACGGGCCTATTCTGTCTTGTTATCTTCTCTTCAGGATCACACACTAGTAAAGAGTAGAGCTTGCTGGGTCACTGATATCGGAGCCATAGACGGTGATCAATGGGTCATGGCCTTTGAGGCGCTTCCTGTGGTGTCGGTATCAGCTGCATATAAATTGTCACAATTATTTATCCTGCATAGAGTCCATCACACTCCGCAGAAGCTATATGAATGGGGTCATAGGGACTCTCCATTGTGTCCAAGGTGTTCGATGGTCAGGGGGACTTCATACACATGATCTGCCGATGCCAGAAACTTGCCCGATATTAGGCAGAGATAATGCAGGTCTTCTCTGACCTAACACAAACATCCATTCCTCTTGATCCACTGGTGTGCTTGTTGGGCACAATTGATGCCAAAATGTATCCAAAAGGTATTTATATTCTGGTGTCTAGGCTATAATACCTAGCTAGAAAACTGATTGTCCGTTTCTGTCTGGCCACCACTGTGTCGTCTAAGGCGCAATGAATCGCCTACGTTAACTCCCTGCTACTTAGAGAGCAGCTTGCATATTGCCATTGAAAGATGATCAAAAAATTTAATCTTATATGGCAAAGTTGGCTTGATAATCCCAGTCGCGCCCCACCACAATTAGTGATGGATAGGCTGCTACAATTATGAGACCACCTGGAGTTCTAATGGTACCAGCCCTATTTTGGGACTTTTTCTGTTGTATATCCCAATGTAGACAAAAGAGACTGCTATGAATAAGTGTCCTTTGTTAAAACCCGGGCTGCTTGGCTTCATTTTTTTCGGTATTAACGTTGTTTTTTTCATTTTATTAAATCCTTGAATGTGTTTTGCATATAACGTGCTGCTCTATACCTGATTGCTCGGGTAGACAGGAGAGAGATGGAGGGGAGGGAAGAGAAAAGAAAATTTTGAATTTTTTTTTGTTGTCCCACGGGAAACTGGAGGGTTAGGAAATATGCCTAGGAGGGAAAAGAAGGGGAGGGAGAAAGAAAAGAAATTGAAGGGAAGGGAAAAATCTAAAATTAAGGGTACAAGGCTAAAAAATATGATCTAGGAATTGGATAAATGTATAGTATGTTATTTATGTCATTTGCTTTGTATAGGTAAATGTTTAGATGTAATTGCATTTGGAAAATGTATAACAAATATGTGAAACTATATACCTGATTGCTTATTCAATGATTAATGTTTATGTCGATAACTGATGTGTGCATTTTTCTTCTTTGTCATGTACAAGCACTTTCTTTTTTTCCTTGTCAATACAAAAGTTTTGGATTAAAAAAAAAAAAAAAGAAATGCTAGGGAGGTGAATCTCAAAGTGATTTCTCAACTAATAAACATGGAGACATGGATTGGTGGGCGAATTTGCTCTAAATGTTAAAAATGTATTAAACATTATTTTCAGTTTGTGTTGTTCAGATACAGTTTAGTTTCCCTTTAAGTTTAGCAGAAGAGGCAGATTACAGAGGGTTCTTAATATAGTATAGATCCACCTTGAAGCAAACCTGTGCTTTTCTCATGCAGTTACAGGTTTGCTGTACTCCACCCACCCCATCTGCCCATGCCTACCTTTTCCTCCCTCCCCCACCAATCTGTTCAGCTGTCAAGGTTGAAGAAAATGCCAGTACATTTGAATATGGGAGAGCATGTAACTTATTCCATGTGACAGAATTAGGCCTATCATGATACATTAGTACTGTTGTAAGAGGATGCGTAATCGGCTACATGATCAAACAGAGAGAAACTGTAACTTGAAGTTTACTAAGTAAGTGCACAGTGGGATTAACAATGCAAACGGGTCAGAAAGACAAACAGTATATACATACAATAGAGAACAATGTTAACAGATTATAAAGCTGTGCAAAAAGGAGTTCCACAAAGCACTGTCTCTGCAACAAAATCAGGACACTATATGAGAGCACAACACAGTTTCTATAAGGCTCTATCAAACCAACAATATCAATAATGCATAATAGTTAGTTGCACTTATAGTATCCTCACAGTGTCCCTCATAGTCAAGTACAGACCAACAGGTGAATAGCTGGAGAGATCTCTGGGCTGGTAACACAGGTGAACAGCTGGAGAGATCCGCGGGCTGGTAACACAGGTGAACAGCTGGAGAGATCTCTGGGCTGGTAACACAGGTGAACAGCTGGAGAGATCTCTGGGCTGGTAACACAGGTGAACAGCTGGAGAGATCCACGGGCTGGTAACACAGGTGAACAGCTGGAGAGATCCGTGGGCTGGTAACACAGGTGAACAGCTGGAGAGATCTCTGGGCTGGTAACACAGGTGAACAGCTGGAGAGATCTCTGGGCTGGTAACACAGGTGAACAGCTGGAGAGATCCACGGGCTGGTAACACAGGTGAACAGCTGGAGAGATCCGTGGGCTGGTAACACAGGTGAACAGCTGGAGAGATCTCTGGGCTGGTAACACAGGTGAACAGCTGGAGAGATCTCTGGGCTGGTAACACAGGTGAACAGCTGGAGAGATCCACGGGCTGGTAACACAGGTGAACAGCTGGAGAGATGTCTGGGCTGGTAACACAGGTGAGCATCTGAAGGATTTTCAGGGCTGTAACACAGGTGAGCAGCTAGAGATGCAGGGCTACCTTGAAGCACAATACTCTGGTACCAATTGAAGAAGTGCTCTCCACAGTGGGTAAGTATAAGGGTGGGAAACATGAAAATGTATATTCTACAGGCATGTTCAGGAGCCCAGGGGCTTGTGGGAACACAATGAATTGTGGGAAAAGGAATTAAAGAAGCCTGAACCTGTATCTGTGCCCGGTGAGTCAAGGAAGACTGCACTACACTGTCACATGGGGGAGCCCTGTGTAAGCTATGACTTATTCAACTTAATCTGAGATGCTTCTTCTTTCCCTAGCAGCTAAACTTAGTGGAAGAAGAGATAAAAAGGAAAAGTGGGCATGTGCTGTGGGGGAAAAATGCTTAAAAATAACCTGTTGCTTTGTCCTGCAATGTTGGTAATGAATGTATTTAAAATTTCAAAAGGTCAGCTTAAAAATAGCTCAGGGGTATGTGTGTCTGTGCCTTTTAGAGATTTTTTCTTTATATTCATCTGTAACAAGCTTTAGTAATTATAAGTCATGTTAGCACAGTGGCTAAGTGGTTAGCACAAATCCCAACTAGGGCACTACCTACTGGAGTTTGCATGTTCTCCCCGTGCCTGCGTGGCTTTCCTCTCGGTACTCCACTTTCCTTCCACACTCCAAAGACATGCTAGTAGGTTAATTGGCTCCTGTCTAAATTGGCCCTAGTATGTGTATGTATGAATGTAAGTTAGAGACCTTAGATTGTAAGTTCCTTGAGGGCAGGGACTGATGTGAATCAGTGTTGCCAACCGTCCGTAAATTTATGGACAGTCCGTAAAAACAGGGCAGTTTTGCGGGTGTCCGTAAAAGTCCGTAGCAGCCGAAAAGTGCCAGTAAAAACGGCGGCCATCGGCTCCGGTCAGAGCTGCGCATGTGCTCTTACGGAAATCCCTGAGCAGCGAGTGAGAAGATACGATCCTGACCCTGAGACGAGTTGGACGACCACTCCTTCTGCTGCCAGCTAGTGCAATTTGACATAGGTGACAAAACTGATGGACTAAATAATCTGCCCTTATTATATTGAAAATAACAGAAATATGTTTTTTTTACCTTGCTATCTACCTTTAATCACATTGCTATTTGCACAGTGTACTTGCTTGTAGCCTAAATACTGAAATTTGCACTGAAAACTGTAATTTTGTAACTTTTGTAAAATGTCAGTAAAAACTTGACAGTGCCAGTAAATTTTGGGTGTTGTGCCAGTAAATTTCAATCTGGTAGGTTGGCAACACTGATGTGAATGTACAATATATATGTAAAATGCTGCATAAATTGATGGCGCTACATACTGTAAGTACCTGAAATAAACAAAATATTAGTTGCTCAATGTCACCTATTGCTCATATTAAATTTTTGCCTACTTTAATTTTCATCATGTATTTATTTCCTGCAGGCAGTGTCAGCACACATGTCATTGCTTCCTAAAACACATGACTCACTTTTCTCAGACGACTTTTGCAACCAGCCAATAACTAATATACAGATCAAATGTTACTTTTTGAAGATTAACTAGCCTGGTTTATCCGAGTTGTATTGCAATTAATAGGTAGAAAGTATTATTATTATATTACCGTATTTAATATAATATTTTACCACAAATGACATCATATTAAACATTAATGTATACAGTGCCATCATCTCCTGGGGTTCTATGCAAAACAATAGATATAGTAATGGAGCATAGTTAAATTATACCTTAAAAATTTCATGAACAGATACTTACAGTTGTTTAGCATAACATAGCAACACTAAGAAACAGTGAGATAGGAATTTTGCCCATATGATTGTTGCTTCATTTCCTTCACTAACAGAAAAATATATTTAAAATGTAGAGAAATGTTATAAAGTGTATTTCCACATTTGCAGCCAAATTGAGATACATACAGTATCTCACAAAAGTGAGTACACCCCTCACATATTTGTAAATATTTTATTATATCTTTTCATGTGACAACACTAAAGAAATTACACTTTACTACATTGAAAAGTAGTGAGTGTACAGCTTGTGTAACCATGTAAATTTGCTGTCCCCTCAAAATAACTCAACACACAGTCATTAACGTCTAAACCGCTGACAACAAAAGTGAGTACACCCCTAAGTGAAAATGTCCAAATTGGGCCCAATTAGCCATTTTCCCTCCCCGGTGTCATGTGACTCGTTAGTGTTACAAGGTCTCAGGTGTCAATGAGGAGCAGGTGTGTTAAATTTGGTGTTATCACTCTCACTCTCTCATACTGGTCATTGGAATTTCAACATAGCATCCCATGGCAAAGAACTCTGAGGATCTGAAAGAAAAGAATTGTTGCTCTACATAAAGATGGCCATGGTGACAAGAATATTGCCAAGACCCTGAAACTGAGCTGCAGCACGGTGACCATACAGTAGTTTAACAGGACAGGTTCCACTCATAACAGGCCTCCCCTTGGTCGAACAAAGAAGTTTAGTGCACATGCTCAGCATCATACCCAGAGGTTGTCTTTGGGAAATAGACATATAAGTGCTGCCAGTATTGCTGCAGAGGTTGAAGGGGTGGGGGAGTCAGCCTGTCAGTGCTCAGACCAAACACTGCACACTGCATCAAATTGGACTGCATGGTTGTCGTCCCAGAAGGAAGCCTCTTCTAAAGATGATGCACAAGAAAACCTGCAAACAGTTTGCTGAAGACAAGCAGACTAAGGACATGGATTACTAGAACCATGTCCTGTGGTCTGATAAGACCAAGATAAACTTATTTGGTTGAGATGGTGTCAAGCATGTGTGGCGGCAACCAGGTGAGGAGTACAAACACCAGTGTGTCTTGCCTACAGTGAAGCATGGTGGTGGGAGTGTCATGGTCTGAGGCAGCATGAGTACTGCCGGCACTGGGGAGCTACAGATCATTGAGGTAACTATGATTGCCAACATGTACTGTGACATACTGAAGCAGAGCATGATCCCCTCCCTTCAGAAACTGGGCCACAGGGCAGTATTCCAACATGATAAAGACCCCAAACACTCCTCCAAGATGACCACTGTCTTGCTAAAGAAGCTGAGGATAAAGGTGATGGACTGGCCAAGCATGTTTCCAGACCTAAACCCTACTGAGCATCTGTGCATCTGAAGGTGGATGAGCGCAAGGTCTCTAACATTCACCAGCTCCGTCATGTTGTCACGAAGGAGTGGAAGAGGACAATGGTGGCAACCTGTGAAGTTCTAGTGAACTCCATAACCAAGAGGGTTAAGGCAGTGCTGCAAAATAATGGTGGCCACACAAAATATTGACACTTTGGGCCCAATTTGGACATTTTCACTTAGGAGTGTACTCACTTTTGTTGCCAGCAGTATAGACATTAATGGCTGTGTGTTGACTTATTTTGAGGGGACAACAGCCAGGCACACAAATTCACTCATCCATAGACATGAAACAGTCCTTGAACTTGTTTTTGTATTTTTATTGAGGGGTATTAAACTTGGATAGGGTAAGGGAGTATGGGATGCCCACTTGAATGAAACTGTAATGTACACAGACCTCAAACGTATATACACTCCAGTATATACACCTCTACTCTTCTCTCCAGCACTTCTCTTGTTTGAAGACTATTACTCCTCACTCCTCCAGCACATCACTTGCTGCAGACTATTACTCCTCAACACCACCAGCGCACAACTTGCTTGGATTTCTCAGACCAGCTAGCACTGATTTGTAGGACCTAGGATTGACTCCACCAGGCCTAAAGTGAGTGCCTTTTTTAGGCAGGGACCACGGGCCCTTTAGTGTAGCAAAAATGTAGATAAGTCCCAGTGCTAGCCGTCTATGTGGATACTGCTACCGGCACCACCTCTTCGGGCCCTGCCAGCCCTCATGGCTGCAGCTTCCTTTCTCCACTGCTCATTCCTTCACAGTCCACACTTCTGGTTCTGCACCCATTCCAGACTGCACTTCTCCAGTCCTTCCAGGTGTGTCTCCCCAGTCCTCTCTTCTGGTTCTGCACCCATCCCAGACTGCTGTCTCCCAGTCCTCTCAGGTGTGCTTCTCCAGTCCTCCTGACTGTGCATCACTCACCATCCTTCCCGGCTGTGACATATTGTTCCTCCCTGGAGACTTGCCTGGCAGTGCCCTCTCCTGATGTCCTCTCCTTGCTCCCATGCCTCCAGTTCAGGACACCTCCACATGTTCTTTGAGGGCCCTATCTGCACCCGAGCCCAGGCCCAAGGTCACTGCCCCCCCCAGACTGGGGAGCTCCCTCAAAGGGACCGACAGCTTAGCACTCCATCTCCAGATTTCCACCTGAACAACTCTTCCCCAGCTGGGCTGACCCTAGGTATTTGAGGGGCCTGCCCCCTGCCAATCCAAGTTGGGGATTGGTCAGGGCTTCCTAGAATACCCAGACAGCTCCACCTATCCTCCTTCCTTTCCAGAGAATTTTAACATGTTCTGGAAAGCGGGAGGTCTCAGTGATGCTGCCTTTGAATCACACAACTCTACCCTGAGCCACTCCCAGCCCAGATCAAAACAAACAGGTCTACCTACTAGCTAGGCCTGCCTAAATGTACCTGCTCTGCCAAAACACATATACACATCACTCTAGCAACCTAGAGCTACACATATACTTTAGATTTGTTACGTATCCCCATTCATGTAGCATAACTTAAGATGCTCTATTTTGGACCCTTCAGCAAGGAAAAATCCTGAGAATTTCTCTTGTTTTTGAGGGGTCTGGGCAGCTGTGTTTCCCATAATTACACCTGTCTGTACTGTGCAAACAATTTATAGATTTGAACACTGTCTGTCCTAACAAAGTGTTAAAGATATAGTGCAGGCTTTCTCAACCAGGGTTTCATGGAATTCTAGGGTTCCTCCAGAGGTTGCTAGGTGTTTCTTGTGCTGTGGCTACCTGACCTTGCAGCTGATGGTGCCATCATAGTTCCGGGTCCATTGCCACTTAGCAGAACCAGTATCATGACAACAGCAATCTTTTCAGCTGACTGAAAGGCTGGCATTCTGAACCAAGGAGTCAGGCCAACATTTTCTTTATGACCCCTGATGGACTTATCTTAGCAGAGGCTCCTTGACACAAAAAAAATATTTCAAGGATTCCTCTAGGGCAGGGGTCTTTTTGGGCCAGATGCAGCCCTTTGCTTGCCTTTATCCAGTCCATGCGCCACCAATCTTTCCTCTGATACAAGGAACTATTCCTTCCACTGATACCAAAGACCAGGCACTATTCGTCCCACTGCCACCAACAATGAGGTACTATTCCTCCCACTGATACCAGAGATGAGGAACTAATTCTCACCAATTATGTGGCACTATTCCCCCCACTGACACCAATGATATAATTTATTACTCTCACTGACCACCAAGCCTATGGCATTATTTACTCCCACTGATGTCAGGGCATTTTCTACTCCTATAGGCCACAGTCCGGCCCCCCTAAAGTTTGAAAAGCAGTAAACAGGTCCTTTGTTTCAAAAGTTTGGCGACCCCTGCTCTTAGGTAGAAGGATGAGAAATACTGGTATAGAGACTGGGCTTCTTGCATTGTATGTTAATGAGGACAGAATTAAGCTGGGTATACATGTTCAGTTTTCTTTCATTCAACCAGCGGGTTGAAAAAAAAAAAACAGACAAATCCCACCATCTATACTAAGATGTGTGATCCAGGAATCTTTCCCACTGTGCTATTGTATTCTGACGTTGGACAGTCCAGTTGTAGGGAACAAAACTTGTATCAATCTTAAAGTTCAGCAAATTACAACAAGCCTGGTGGGTAGGCGCCCGATTGGGAAGACTCACAGAATGCAACAGAGATACATAGCAGAGCAGGTCTCGGATGTGCCGACAGCATCTGTCTTGAGGGGCGGAATGCAGCCTTTGGAGATCTCCAGGAAGGATGACATGTCCCTATCTTTTCCCTACTCACCAGGAACCTCCCCCTGCCACTATTTACTGTCCCTGTCCGACAGGTTACCTGTCCCTACACTACCCACATGCAAAATGCGTGCCAAACCTGGGAGCCAGGGCCTTAAATAGGCTTTGTTTGACCCAATATTGCTGCCAGAGTCACATGGGGTGGCAGAATCCAATCAAATAGCTTCCCCAGTGACCTACGAAACCGTAGAGGAACCATGTTCCTCTTGACTTCCCCTGCAACTGCAATGCCGCTGCGGTCAAGTGCCACTTACAGTGGAATAAATAGACTGAACCTGCTTACCAGAGTAACTAAAAATTACATGATAACCTCCTCACAATCACAGTTATTTGACTAACATTCTTAGGCACTGGGCACATTATCTCTGACAGCTACCAGCATCAGACTAACAATCAGGAACTAATCAGCATGGTTCCCATTCATATGAGCACATGACAGCCAGCCATGGTGATAATTATTAGGAGGAGTGAAATGCATCAAGGAAGTTTGCATTTTGGGCGGAGATACTTTGTATGCAGTAATTTTTTTGACTATTCAATAAATATAATAAAAAGAGCTAATGGCGATTCTGTAAAGGGCTGTAAGAGTCTATTGTCATTGTTATGGTACTTGTGCTTTTTACAACTTGGAAATTCAATAAATAGCATCTTAAAAAAAAGAGCTCATAGTGGAGTGTGGCTCTATTTATAAGTCAGCCATGACGGTCACATGAAGTTTGGTTTGTAAACATGGCCAGTGTAGTTAGTAAATCAGTATACTAAATTAAAGACCTACTGTATACAGTATGTCCTTAAAACCATGAATAACCAAAACTTTCAAATCATTGTCAAATTAACCAATGCATACTTAAGTTGCTAAATTTGTTCTTGACATTTTATTACTCAGTGGTTATGAAAAAGTCAAAATTCCATTGAGCAATTAGATTTCAAAATGCAATAAAAAGTGATTATTTGACAGATATTAAAATAATACGATTTTATTTGTTGCAATTTCCTTTTTTAACATTCTGAGCGAGTAAGTTCTCTGTTTTATACTGCCACTAATAAAATGTTGCAATAAAAAATATTAATTTGTCGTCTGTCGCAACCTTCACATGAGCTTTACAAAAGAGCTGGGGAAATGCTGTCATGCCTGATGTTGTAACACAGTAGTATATAAAGGAGAACTCTGCCTGCAGGGATCACAGTTTAACGCAGTAGAACCCAATAAAGACGCTAAGCCTATTGAATCCACAGGTAAGATAAATTTGAATTTATAATAGTTTTTACTCATGTCTGCCCACTGTATAATTGGTACAAGCAAGGGTGTGTATTATGACTCCCCATAGCATTGGCAAAGCTAGACCTTCTTTCACTCGGGGCAAAGACTCAGTTCAGCCCCCCACAAAGAGGATGCTGTCAGTAGAGCAGAGGTTGGTGTATGTAGGGCAGTGGATGGTGTCAGTATTTTTATTACAATATTATTAGCGGAGAAGTTTGAGGCTGCATCATCTCTGCAGCAAAGAGTCGGTGCCTGAGTCTATCCTACCCCCATCCTGGGCCCCGAGGAACAGCAAACCAGAACATAGTTACCAAGATTTTGAAAAAAAATTCTGTGGGGACACTTTTTTGCTGTCCATCTATAAAGCAAGGCAGATAGGCTGATCATTTAATTGGGGCAGAGCGTTTATTTCAAATAGTATAATGTTAACTTATTGTACAATTTTAAAATACTGTATACATAGGAAAATGTATCATAGGGACAGAAATATGGCCAAAAGGCAGTGTTCATCGACATTTTTTATGTTTTTATTTAAACAGTAGACTGTATTTTTAAACTATGCAGCTCTTTTAAAGTGCAGCAGCCCAGCAGCTCTTACAGAGAATACAGTAATCAACACAAATTATACTGCAAACACATTTGGCATAAACTATTTAGAAACATTGTTTGATTTGTTCTGCTTGAACTTGCAGGGGTACTAAGTGGAAAGAGGGGGGCCGATACAAGACCAAACGACAAGGAGCCCCGGGTCCTACCCCCATCCTATCTGAGTCCGTGGCTGA
>BLSH010111223.1:629199-651543 GCA_018402905.1 Glandirana rugosa | reverse complement strand
TCCCTATCCCAATTTATTTGTAGGGCACTTGCCCTAGTTTGAAGATGATTTTAGAACAGTTATATGGCTTCTACCGTTAATTAATACTTTTCAGACACAGTTTGAAGATGATCCACATTCACCTCCATTTTTGCTTTTTTTTATGTTTTTATTTTTTTAAAAATATTTACAGTTATTTCCCTGTCCCCATTTTTTTGTAGGGCACTTGCCCTACCCTTACCCCCATTTTACTTCCTTTTGCAGCCCTCTAGGGCTTTCCAGGACTTTGTTACAGCCATTTTTGTGCATAAAAGTTCGGGTCCCCATTGATTTCAATGGGGTTCGTTGTCCGTGCGATCGTTCGGGTTCCGTCCGGACCCGGACCCGGACTTTGTCCCGAAGTTCGGCCGGACCAGCAGAACCCGAACTTCCAGAGGTTCGCTCAACTCTAGTTGTAACAAACATGGGAGTAATTACTTACATACAGAGAATACATAATTTTGTCTGTCAGTGAGCAAGCTTGAGCGACACGCAAACCTCTGCACTTCAGTAGACCCCACAGGTCCAAGAGGGCGGATATGGGGGTCAATATTTATGTGAAGTAAAAGTAAGCTGGTAAAAAAACAGATATGAATATATGATTTTAATATAGCATTATCATGGGGGGAGCATGGTATGTTATCTAATTTAAAGAAAACTAAGTGCTACTTAAGCCTTGAACACACGTGCTGATTGTCGTACGACCGCAACTTTTGTCCAAATTGGCTGTCCTTGGTTTTGTTTAGCGTACTGAGGGTAGTCAAGTAATCGCCTGACAAAGGCAAACGTAGTGATGTGTTAGGAGTGTATAAAGAGGAAGTTCAGGTGAATGTGATTTGTGAATTAGGAACGCAGGTTTACACCATCGAGCACTTCCTGGATTCCGAGCATGCGTGTTTGCACTTCCAACTTTTGTTGGGCCAACTTCTGTACACACGAGCCGAAAATTGACCAACAAAAGTTTTCTAGTCTTCTCAGACAACTTCTGTTGGACAATAATTGGAAATTGGCTGTTGAATCGTGCACACTAACAGCCTGATTATCGGACAACAGGCTGTTGTACGACCGTTGTTGGCCATTAATCATACTGTGTGTATGGGCCTTTACTCAACTATTTCAAGAGATGATTATTTATGACCCTTAGTCTTCTTTGGTTTATGAGGCAGGAGTTTTTATGTTTAACCACTTGCTGACCGCATCGCGTGAATATACGGCGGCAAAGTGGTTCCGCTGCGCAGATCGCCGTGCAGTGGGCTCTCGTGCCCGCCACGCACTCCCTGAGTGGGGCCGCAGGTCGGGCTGACTCAATGTCCTCCGGCGACCCGTGGTCGCCTACTACAGAGGAAGAATGGGGAACCGCCGATGCAAACACAGTGGTTCTCTGTTCAGACAGGCGGCATGACAGTGATCTACTGATCCCTGTGATCGGGATCAGTTAGATCTGTCATGCCCCTGCCAGCCCCCATACAGTTAGAACACGTATGAGGAACACATTTATCCCTTGATTGCCCCCTACAGCTTAACCCTTTCCCTGCCAATGACATTTATACAGTAATCAGTGGCTATTTTTAGATCTGATTGCTGTATAAATGTCAATGGTCCCAAAAAAGTGTCAGAAATGTCCGATCTATCCGTGGCACTGTTGCAGTCCAGATAAAAATCACAGATCAACGCCATTACTAGTAAAAAGAAATAGTAAAAACGCCATCAATCAATTCTCATAGTTTGTAAACGTGGCAACTTTTATGCAAACCAATCAATAAACGTGTATTTTTTTTTACCATAATTATGTAGCAGAATACATTTTGGCCTAAACTGATGAATAAATAGTTATATATATATATATATATATATATATATGTTTTATAGCAAAAAGTAAAAAATATTGTTTTTTTTTTTTCAAAATTGTAGCTCTTTTTTTGTTTGTAGCACAAAAAATAAAAACCGCCGTGGTGATCAAATACCACCAAAAGAAAGCTCTATTTGTGGAGAAAAAAAGACGCCAATTTTGCTTGGGTACAACCTCGCACCACCGCGCAATTGTCAGTTAAAGCGACGCAGTGCCGAATCGCAAAAATTGCTCTGGTCAGGAAGGGGGTAAATCCTTCCCGGGGCTGAAGTGGTTAATTTTAATCTTTGTATAAAACATGCCTGAAAAGTTCATGCATTCCTCTTTTGTTCAAAATGTTCGACCCGGAATCAAAACAAGATGAATGTACCAGGTGCCAGGCTGTAAGAGTCTATAATTTTCTTTGTCTTCTTCCCTTTTCAGATCCCACCAGCCAGGATGTCCAAGGCTAGCTTTTGCTTTCTGATCCTCAGCATACTGGTCAGCCTCATCCATCTATCCAGCTGTCAAAACTGGAGTTCCTTTAAGACCAAGCATATAGTTGGCTCACGAGACATTAACTGCAAAGAAAAATTGAAGTATCCCTTATTCTTTATCCATGGGAAGTGCAGAGCCAAGAACACTTTTATCGTGGAGTCTGAGAAAACAGTTCTTAGCATCTGCAGAAAAGCTATCAAGAAAAGGTACATTACAAGCCCCATGAAGGTCCGACTCGCCATCTGCCAAGAGAGGAAGAACAAGCAATGCATATATGATATTGTGGTTCCAAAGAATTCACAGATATGTGTGCTATGCCATAAAGGAAAGCCAATACACTTTCACAAGGAAGGAAAATGTTTTTAACATCATTTCAGGTGATTTTATTGTGGAGGAGGTGGATGTCCCATTCTTACCTGTTTTTGGGGAACACACAGCAAGATGTATACCTTTCACTGTAGCAAATAAATAACTGAATTAACCAATCAATTAACACATAAGATTGAAATAATCACCGATTAGCAGAAATCAAAATACATATAACCTGAAAATAAAAAATAAGTAATAAAAACTAAGCAAAACAAGTCTGTCTTTTGGTCCGTTTTATATCCAATTGAACTTTTGGGGCAATATGTTTAAATTTTAAAAAACAGACATACTGCATAAAGTGATATTTACAGCAGAAGTCGATCTGCAGGTGCAGGGCACACAATGTCCTCCGGAACTCACTGATCGCCGACAAGACACAGAGAACAGAGATAGGTCTATGTAAACAAGGCATATCTCAGTTCTGACGGGGGGGGGGGGGGGGGGGTTCAGTGTCTCTACAAAGCAAGGACGAAGATCTATCTCTCCCCCTAGTAAAAGCAACACACATAGTGTACACAAAAACATTGGCTAGGCACACAGTTAGCCCTTTGATTGCCCTAGAGGTTTAACTCCCTTCCCAGCCAGTGTCATTAGTACAGTGACGGTGCATATTTTTAGGACTGATCGCTGTATTAGTGTAACTGGCTCCCGCAAAGTGTCAGTTAGTGTCCGATTGTCTGCAGCAATATTGCAGTGCTGCTCTAAGTTGCTGATTGCTGCCATTACTAGTATAAAAAAATATATCATAAATACCGTATATCCCATAGTTTGTAGATGTGATAACGTTCGCGTAAACCAATTAATATACGCTTGTTGGGATTTTTTTTGCAAAAAACATGTAGCAGAATACATATTGGCCTAAATTTGTGAAGACATTTGATTTAAATTTTTTTTTATTGGATGTGTTGTATAGCAAAAAGCAAAAAATATAGTTTTTTATTTTCAAAATTGTCTGTCTTTTTTTGTTTATAGCGCAAAAAATTTAAAAACATAGCCGTGATCAAATACCACCAAGATAAAGCTCTATTTGTGGGGGAATAGGGCATACATTTTATTTGGGTACAGCATGCACGACCGCACAGTTGTCAATTAAAGTAACGTAGTGCCAGTCGCAAAAAGTGGTCTGGTCATGAATGGGGAGTAAATCTTTGGAAGGCTGAATAACTGACCAGATCACAGGTTTATTAAAAAAAAAAAAAAAAATATATATATATATATATATATATATATATATATATATATATATATGTATATATATAATATATTATATAATTTCAGTTCTACTTTAAAAAAATTAAACCCTGTTAGGTCTCTAAAGTTTTTAACCTGTCAGGTCCCTGCAATAAAAAATGAATTATACTCACCCTTTCTGCAGCCCCTGTCTCATACCTTCCCTACTTTGAAGTGCTGCAGCCTTCAAAAGCCTCTTCAGCTTTCAACACTTCTAAAAGTGTTGGATACCTATGTCACCCTAGACATGTGCAGGGTGGAAAAATATGTTCAGTTTAGTTTCGTTTCAATCCCTCATTTACATAAATTAATTTAGTTAGATTTGTCTCATTTGTTTAATTCTTTTTCGGAATTTGTTTTGTTTATTCGTTTTCAAATCGATTCAAAAAGTTTTCTAATCAATTTCGAATAGCTTTCGAATTTGAAAAGTTTTTGAATTTGAAATGTTTTCAAATTTTTTGAAAATCTATTTATTGATTTTGTCAACAGAGAGACAACACATAGACAACATTGCCAATTCAAACATTGCTGTCAAATACTGGCCGCTCAGCCCACAGGGTAGCCCACGCAGGGGTCCTCATTAAGCATACTGATACAATGAATCATTCTTCAAGCTAACAGTGACCATACTTCATATAACGCCATAAATCCATGTGACTCTTGGTTTCATAGCACCCAGGTTAAAGAATAAGTATCCAAGCAATCACACCTCCCCAAGCCCCCCGCTTTTTTCCATGCTTTCAGTTTGGCCTTGACAGAGCGGACCACTGGTGATAAGTTCAGGGGGATAAAGTCAGATATATTTTTGGAGATTCGGACCCCCCCCAAATAGGTGAGTTCATCTACCCACTGCAGCTGAAGAGAGGCCGCAGCCCCCCTCCTAGCTGCATCATCTACAGCAAGAATCTGCGACTTTGACCAATTTACCCTAAGCCCCATCACTGCCGAAAAGTCCCCCAGAATTTGAAGAGCACCCCATAGTGAGGAATCAGCATCACTGAGGAACAGAAGGAGGTCGTCTGCTTATAAGGCCACCCTCTCCTCCAGCCCGCTGAGCCTCAGACTCCTAATTTATGGTGAGACCCATAGTGCCTCTGCCACCGCCTCAATGGAGAGAGAGGGCAGCCCTGCCTTGTGCCTCCAGAGAGTTCAAAAGTGAGGGAGAGACATCCACCCAGTCATATAGCCGTGAATGGTAAATAGTCTTCAACCACTGAATAAATAAGATGGGGAACCCCATCCTGCGCATTATGTCCCACAGGAAAGGCCATTCAATCGAGTCAAAAGCCTTCTCAACATCTAGAGAGGCTATGACTCTGGTGCCCTGGTTATCATGTTCTGCATAGAGGTGAGTGAAAAGTCTACGAAGATTGATATCTGTGGATTTATGAGGCATAAAACCGGTCTGGTCCATATCTATAATAGAAAAATGTTTTCAAATTTGAATCGTTTTCGAATTTGAACAGTTTTCAAAATAGAATAGTTTTCCAATTTCCAGGGAGAATGCGGTGGAGTAGAAAGCGGAGGAACAGAATGGAAAAAGATAGAATACAATAGAAGGGAATATAACAGAAAATGAAATAATATAATATGGTGGAGTGGAACAGAGCTGGTTTACTCTATTTGTTGTATTCTATTTTGTTTTCTGTTATATTCTTTTTTGGTCGATTTTTTTCTGTTCTATTCCTTTGTTTTCTATTCTATTTTGTTCTCTTTGGAAATTGGAAAGCTATTCAAGTTCGAGGACATTTCAAATTCGAATTTGAAAACTTTTCGAATTTGAAAAGTATTCAAAAACAATTAAAAAAATATTCAAATTTGGATTTAGTCATGAATTTTTTTTTATGTTATTTCGGATTCATTTAGATTTGGTACTATTGTACTATTAAATCTAAATCTATTGCTGGTTCCTTCATCTGACCCCTATGTCACTGTAGCGGAGACATAAGGGCTGGAAAAAGAGACCCTCCAAGGGACATAGGCATGCCTGGTAGTGCCTATTGTTGAAGATGCGTTTGGATGCCGCAGAACTAGAAAAGAGAAGAGGTAGGACACACTGGCTGCTGGAAAGGTGTTTACATTCTGTCTTTTGTTACAGGAACCTGGTGGTTTTAAATCTTTGGAGACCTGACAAGGTCTCTTCAGGTGACCTACATGAGACTTCTGAGCATTGAAGCCTAAACTTTTACGATCTAGCAAGCAGTCAACATCGTTCTAAACTTTCCAAAACAGGGGCATAGGGAAATGCGAGCCTTTGTTTTCCAGGTAGACAGCACTGGAAATTTAACAAAGACTTTTAAAGCATGCAAGAACAATCAGCGCTGTAAAACACAACAAGAGAGGGACAGTCCATAAAGTCCATGGCAGATGGAAAGATGATATAAGTAGATGCACACAATCCACCAACTCCTTGCAGTCAGACCTTAAAGGAATTCCTCATGGACATGCAAAGGAGGAAAAGCAGGGTGCCAGATTAGTAAATTATTGTAGCACTGTCCCCGTAGGGCTTGCTGAGTGTTGACTTCTTAGGCCTCCCTCTGATTACCTGCAGTCAGTTGCTAGGGGTTTTCTCTTATCACCCCTTACTCTTGCTTGCTCGTTACTCAATGACCAGTCCAGGGTATTTGTGTTTTTGTATATTTAATTTGGAACATGGATGGGAGAAGGGATTAGTGCAGTGGTTCTCAACTCCTGTCCCCAAGCTTCTGTACTCACTGTAGGCAGAATCAGATCCTTCCTGGTGTCCCCCTTCCATCCAGCTCTGCAGAACCTCTGGGTTCAGCACCCCTCTGACTTTAGTCCCCTAGATTGATCACCAAAGGCCAATTGACAGCCTACATGGAGGAGGGGCAGCCGCCCCCTCCCTCCTGGACCCTGCTCTCCAACTCTACTCCCAAGCACATGTGCCCTTGGCATTTATACAGCATCCGAGCATGCAATGCAGCACTTTTCCTCTGCCAATAGCTAGGGCTGTAACAATGCCTGTGCCCTCGCTTGCCAGGTCCCCTCCCACTGTCCAATATGCCTCCCTTTGGACCAGTGTGGGACTTTCAGACAAGCTGAGCTGCACCTGAGCACAATGAGCAGACCCAACCAATAGATCCTGCTCCCTGGTAGGCAGAGAGCACTCTAAGTTTACCTGACCATCTTCCTGGTAAACAGAAAGACCAAAAACTATACTCCCTTCTAGCGCCTACCTAGGAGGGTGCTTCATCCACCCCCACCAAAACAAGTCATGTCCCCACTGGCTTCGGGCATCCGCCCTTACAAAAATACCTACACAAAATGTACACAGAGTATACCACAAACTTGGAAAAAGGGGAAAAGGGAAATGACATATGTACAGGGCCATGGGGCATACCACATATGTGGCACAATAATTTAAGTGAAAAAATATAGATATCTGCTGTACAAAATATTTACATTTCCAAAGAGTATTTGCCAGGTGCACAATATTAGTGCACCCCCCACCAAACAAATTGGTTGACGGAGAAATGGCCGAACATCACTAACTAACTATGCTACAAATCACACATTTTTCTTTCACATATACAAAAATATATACATATATTGTGAACAACCTCCGCCAAGGCATGGAGGCTTCTTGCAGGCCTGCAAAGAAAAGAAATACACAAGTATATAGCATCATACACTCTATATACTTACAGTGAAATACCCCTCTCCTCAGAGGTAACCTTCTCACTTTACCAATCCCTATCACTAATCTTCACATAGAGATTGCAGATGTATCCAGCCCTCTAAAGGCAACTTGACTCTTTGTCCTGTAGTGTTCCTGTAATAGACAAACAGAACAACACCCTAGTCTGACTGACTAAACACATTCAGTACTTAGCAAAGTGTCACGATCATACATCAGGCTCGAACACCAGTTGCTATAGCAGTTGCAGGACTACCATCGACCAGCAGGATAGGTACACAGGCAGTCACCCTGACAGATGACACAGGCTCATCTGAGTCTAAGTACTAACCAGTGTTCACCAGAGTTCCTTATGGTGGAGATGTATTTAGCTGCGTGTTAGTACCAGGTCGTGGTCCTCAGGTTCGCCCTACCAGAAAGTTAGCAAGCCGGGGTCCAGTAGCGGATATGCAGATAAGGATCAAATGGATCGTGGTCAGTAAACAAGCCAAAAGGTTGGTAAAGAGTAGTTGCAGGTTGAGGTCGAGGATCAAGTTAAGGGTCAATAACGAGTGGTAGCAAAATACGCATGGCAGCAGGGAAGACAAGAGCAAGGCACTGGCTGAGAAAGCACAATAACTTGGAAAAGAGGAAATGCAGGGACATGGCATAAATCAGGAAGTTCATGGGAGAAACAAAGAGTTCAAGGTTCAACAGAAGTCAAGGCACAAGGCAGGGTTGTCCAAAGGATCAGACAGGGTGCTGTCCAGCATCTCAGGTAGCTCAGTGAGAAGAGTCCTTGCCTGATGCAGGTTCCAGTTTCAAGTCCAGGCCCTGACAGTACTCCCCTCCCCTCAGGATGTCCCCTGGACGTCTTAGTGCTGGGTTTGTGAGGAAACCTTTGGTGGAATTCTCTTGATTACCTAGAGTCATGAAAGTTCTCCTTAGGCTACCAAGAATTTTCTTCTGGCCCATATCCTGCGCATTGGACCAGATGTTGTAGCTTGTTTTTAAAGATCCTGGAATCAAGAATTTTCTCCACCACAAATTCTTTTTCACCCTGTACTTCAACAGATGGAGGAGGTGGAAGAATTCTTCCAGAAAAAGGATTTTCATGGAATGGTATAACAGCTTCCTGACCGCGTTACGTACTTTCACTGCTGCAGAGTGACAGCGTCCCGCGAATCGCCGTCTATGAACGCTCTCATGCCCGCCGCACTCTGCAGGATTGCTTGGGAGAGACTAAAAACACTAAACACTGTGGTTCCTCTCTCTGTCAGGAGGCATATAAGAGATCTACTGATCCCTGTCACTGGGATCAGTTAGATCTCTTATGCCCCTGGCAGCCCAGCCCCCTCACAGTTAGAACACGCCTACGGAACACACTTGACCCTTAGATCACCCCTTGCAGGTTAACCCCTTCACTGCCAATGACATTTACACAGTAATCAGTGGATATTTACATTTCTGATCGCTGTTAAAATGTCAATGGTCCCACAAAAGTGTCCGACATGTACGCTGCAATATCACAGTCCCGTTAAAAATCACAGATCACCTCCATTACTAGTAAAAATAAAATAAATTGCAAAAACGCATTCTCATGGTTTGTAAACGCAGCAACTTTTGCGCAAACCAATCAATAAACGCCGATTGCGACTTTTTTTTTTACCAAAAATACGAGGAAGAATATAAATCAGCCAAAACCGATGAATACATTTGTTTTTTTATATATACTTTTTTGGATATGTACAGTGGGGCAAAAAAGTATTTAGTCAGCCACCAATTGTGCAAGTTCTCCCACTTAAAAAGATGAGAGAGGCCTGTAATTTTCTTGTTCAAGTTTTTTATTTAAAAAAATACACAGAACAATACAAAGTATAAAAGGAACAGTGGCTGTAAGGAGCCATACAGTGAGGGGAACAACCCCAATATACATTATAGGTAGGTGGCAATTGTTACATGTAGGATTTGAAAAAAAAAGAAAAGACATAAGATGTTGACTTACATAAGCATTGCATAATAAACTATATTGGACAGATCTGCAAATGCATTAAGTAACTTTATCAGTGGAACCCAAGAATCAATGGATTACACCCAAAGGAGCGCAGGGCCCTAACTTAGTGTTGACTTAGGTTCCATGGTATTCAATGAATGAAGTGAGAATGAGGATAAAGATCTTATATCTAAATTAAAGGGTGCATATTAAGGGCATGTCACCCACCTTGATGGATAGCGAAGGGTGCCTATTGGTACTCATTTTCATGGGAAACAGTATGTTGGGGGGTCCCACACTGGTAGTAGGAAAGAAGAAAAGAGGAGTGAGAGGGGAGTAGAGGGAGTAGAAAGGGAAGAGGATGTAGGGGGGGTACAAGACAGGAGGAAAGATGGGAGGTGAGGAGAGGTTATCCCCCGCCGGGAGGAAGAACTCACACCAAAAATGTTCCGTTATAAAATTAATAAGGGTGATAGTTGGATTGCACCGTCAAGGGAGGAGGAGAGTTTCATCGAAGTCAGCAGGAAGGAAATGTTCTGACCAGGGCGACCATATGCGTTCGAATTTTGGAACAGTATTGAGTATAACTGCCTCAATTTTGGCATGCATCAACGCTCTGGTTACTCTATGTTTAACTTCCATAGCAGTTAAGGTAGAGGACTTCCAAGCTTTTGCAATCATTTGCTTGGCAGTGGTGGTTATTTACAGTAGGAGTTTGAATTGATTCTTGCTGACTTCAGGGGGTTTCCTGTTAAGTATGGCAACGGAGGGGGATGGATCAATTTTGGTGTTAGTGGCGATAGAGATGATTTCAAACACCTCTTTTCAAAAACTATGGACTATCGGGCAAGTCCACCAAATATGTAGGTGGGTGCCATGTTCTAGGCATCCGCAAAAACATGAAGGTGAGGCTGAAGGGGCAAATTTAGATATTCGAGCAGGGACCAGGTACCACCGAAGCAGGACCTTATAATTAGCTTCTGAAGCAAATATATTCTGGGAAGCAGACTTTGTGTTGTTCCATATGTCAGACCAGTCTTTCGTGTCTAGGTTTAGGCCTAGATCTGTAGACCATTTGGTCGCATAGGGGAGTGTAGTGTGAGGTGGAGGGTCAAGTAGTTGACCATATAGTAGAGAGATCAGTCCGCACATGTGGAGGTCTTTGTGGCAGGCTTGTTCAAAGGAGGTCATGGTTGGCAAAGAAGGGTCAGTACGGATGCATGGGGCAAAGAAGTGTTTAAGCTGTAAGTATCTAAAAATTTCAGAGTTGGGAAGCCCTGACTTTTCGCATAAGGATGGAAATGTTTTGAAGGTATTGGGTGTGCAGAATGAGTAAGCTCGGAGCAGGCCAGCGTTCATCCAGCTTGCGAAAGAGGCTGGAGAGGTCCAAGCTGGATAGAAGGCTGGATTTCAAAAGAAAGATAGGAGAGGATTGTGTGGGGATTGAAGTTTGTATTTAAATTTGAGCATGTCCCATGTCACTGGGTTTGTTATATTACTATTACTACGGTCTTTGGGGTGAAGCCACATTAGATTGGCTAGAGACAGTGGATCGCAATCAGCCTCAAGAGATACCCATAGGGGGACCTCACAAGTCGCATGGTATTTGGTAAGGGCTGATAATTGAGCTGCGAAGTAATATTTAATAAAAGAGGGTAACCCTAGACCTCCACATGATTTGGGTATGGATATTACCGTTTTCGAGACACGGGGTCTTGTTTTGTTCCAGGTATATGCGAGCACCCTGCGCTGTAGGATACCTAAAAAGTATGCCAGTATTGGGGTTGGGAGGTACAGTATCTTGGGAAGAATGACCATTTTAATTACTGTAATACGCCCAAGCCAGGATATGGGTAAGGAGGACCATGAGTTCATTCATTTAGTGAGGTGATTTAGCATTGGGGGGTAGTTGATGGAAAAGAGGTTGGCTGGGTCTGGTGTCAATTTGATGCCTAGGTATGTCAGGTGTTGATGTGCCCAAGTGAAAGGGAGAACTTGCTGCAACTGTTGCTGCAGAGAAGGAGGTAACGAGACGTTGAGTATCTTAGATTTTTGGATATTTACTACTAGACCGGAAATGGTTGCAAATTTGTCGAGTATGGAAAGCAAGGTGGGGGAGGACATTAATGGGGAGGTGAGAGATAGGAGGACATCGTCTGCAAATAGGCAGAGTTTATGGTGATGTCCCCCTACTTCTAGTCCCTTAATGTCCGGGTTAGTGCAAATTAGTTGGGCAAGTGGTTCTATGGCAGGGGCGAACAAAAGTGGGGAAAGTGGGCACCCTTGTCTCGTTCCACAGTGAATTGGGAAAGTATTTTAATTGAAGCCTGCATATCTAATATAGGCTGAGGGGGTTGAATAAAGGGAAGATAACCATTGAAGGAAGTGGGGGCCAAAACCCCATTGCCACAGGATAAACTGAAGGTAAGGCCAAGAGAGGCTGTCAAAGGCTTTACGGATGTCCAGTGACAGAAAGCATGTGGGAATTTGGCGTGAGCGGGCGAAATGTGAAAGAAGAACTGCTCTCCTGACATTGTCACTGGCTTGCCTAGTGGGGACGAATCCTACCTGATCTTTGTGTATCAATGTGCCTATAAAGTTATTCAATCTGATAGAGAGGATTTTAGTGAGAAGCTTGATGTCAATGTTCAAAAGAGAAATAGGACAGTAATTTGTCCAGGAGGTGTCGTCAGAGAGAGGTTTCGGGATCATGGAGATAGCTGCATGTAGAGATTTTATGTTAAAGGAGTACCCCTTTAGGATAGAATTAAAGGCGTCTGAAAGAAGGGGGGCAAGGAGGTCAGCGAATTGTTTATAATATGTGGCAGTAAATCCGCCTGGGCCTGGTCATTTGTTCAATTTAAGTGTCTTGATGGCATTGAGTACTTCAGTGTCAGTTATGGGTTCTTCTAGATGGAGGCGAAAAGCTCAGAGGCTAGGGGTTCGTCTAGTGGGGTGGCAGTGGAGTAGTGAGCTGAAAGATGTTTATGAAATTTATGTAAAATATTTGAAGGGTTACTGGTGTATATATTTCGGGAGGTTTGGAGGCGAATCGGTTTGTGGGGTTTATCTATTTTCCGAAGTTGTAGAGCTAGGAATGTGTCAGGCTTGTTGGCCTTAGTATAGATTTTATGTCTAGTTCGTCTAAGGAATTTCTCAGCCAAATCGGTGAGAAAGAGGTCTAGCTCTAGTTTAGCTTTGTCTAGTGCTTGTTTGTGAGTTGACGTGGGATCAGCCTGGAATGCCGTATGGGCTTATGTAAACTTGTCATCCAAGGATTGGAACATGGCTTGTCGTTCTTTTTTACGACGAGAGGCTAGACTAATAAGTGACCCTCTAATCACCGGTTTATTGGCTTTCCAGACAGTAAGGGGAGAAACGTCCCCCGTTTTGTTTGTGGAGATGTAGTTACGAATCTCTGTGGCAATCTCAAGGACATGGGAGGGGTTTGAAAGAAGGGTATTGTTGAGGGTCCAAGTGCAGTTTCTTTGTCTAGGGATCAAGGAGGTGAGGGAGGATATAATTGCGTTGTGGTCTAACCATGGGATTGTGATCATCTGGGATGCTCGAAGTGTTGGTGATGTGCCAATAGAAATGAAAATACGATCGATGATCGATGCGAGTGAAAGAGTTGTGTGGGTGGGAGTAAAAGGTGTATTGTCTCTTAGTGGGGTTACATTCTCGCCATGTGTCTAATAGTGAGTGTTGCTGTAGTTTCAGTTGAAACTGGTGTTTGCTCGGGCTAGTTGAGGGGGTGAATGGGGATTTATCTAAAAAGGGGTATAGAACCTGATTGGAATCGCCGCAAATCAGTAAGGTGCCTTTTCTATGAGAGTCTACTACATGTAGCACGTGGGATAGGAAAGAATTGGGGTTGCAATTAGGGGCGTAGTATGAGACTACTGTGACCTCAGTCTTGTAGGAGGCCTGTTAGGATGAGGTACCTACCTTCTGGGTCCCTGATCTCTGCTCGAAGTGTAAAGGGGGTAGAGCGGTGGAAGGCTATCAGAACTCCCCTCCGTTTAACAGTGGCTGAAGCGGTGTAGAAGCGGTGTCGAATTGGAGGTAGGTCGGGCTTATGAATTTGGGGGTACTGTGGGTAGAGAAGTGAGTCTCTTGGAGGCATACAATATGTGCCATATGTTGGGCAAAGGAGCTGAATGCCTTCCGTCTTTTGACCTGGGAGTTTAAACCCTGTACATTAAGGGTGAGAATATTCAGGGGGGGCATGGAATTTGGTCATTTTGAGGCTTCTGAAAGAAGCAGAGTTTGATCTTTGTCTTAGCCTCCCGGCGAGGGGGTGGAAAAGGGGAAGGAATGGGGGAGAGTAAGAGGAAGAAAGAGGAAAAGAAGAGAGAGGAGGTGGGCAATATTCCGTCTGGGCGAGACCTTATGTCTCGCACAGAGGGACTCATGTTGCTCAGGGAGGACCCATATGGGGGGTTCCCTGGGCAAGAGGGGAGGCAGCAGTGTCAAACAGCAGGGAGTCAATGAACCTGTATAAGCTACGGAAAAGAGACAAAGTATCAGGGCCAGGCTAATGTGGATAGAGATTCTTGATAAAACCCGAACATTAGTCTAGAGGTAGGCCATAGAAGACTAATATGAAAACAGTAACAATAACATGAACGATATAAACTTTGTGGTCACAGAAATAAACCATACAAGAACTACGTATGAGTAGCTATAATCAAGGGATTGATCAGGTCACACTAAGGTGGGTTGTTCTGGTCACCCATCCGGCCCCCTTCTGGGGGGGGGGCTCGGGGGACGACGACCAGAGCACCCATTCTCATATAGAGGGAGGGGTACCACCTCTGAGAGTCTAGGTAGCCTAAACTAAGGGCCTGTTCAGAGGTCCTGAAATGGTTTTGAATAGCAAACTATATCCTCTAACAGGGGTAGAGAAACCTGTCGCCATATAGTGGCGAATAGTTATCACACGCTTAGGATGGCAAGTGTCCTCAGTCCATTGAATCTTGGGGATCCTGGGGTGCGGGAACAAATCTTCCTCTTTTGGTGGTGGATACTGGGGATGCCGTAAATTTCTGGGGTGAGCTTGATGCTGAGCGTCGGCGACTGCCGTGGGCAGGAGTCATGGGTGCAGCAGCCAGGTGAAGTTCTTGTAGACGGCGTTGCAACTCTTCTACTGTTTTCTAGTAGTGCTTCCGACCTTGATACGTGAAGCGAAGTGACAAGGGAAAACCCCAGGAGTAGATGATCTTGTGTTGTTGCAGAACTTGCAGGTGAGGTTTAAAGGCTTGTCGCTTGGCAATAGTAGACTGGGAGAGATCCGCAAAGAGTTGAAGATCGTGGCCTTGGAAGGTCAAGGGTCCCTTTTGTCTGCCGGCTTGGAGAAGCTGCTCTCTATGTCGCTCGACTATGTCGCGAGGAGGGCCTTCTGGTTTGCGGGGTCCAAGGGACCGATGAACTCAGTCTATTTCAAGCTGTTCCATCGGGATGGAGGGGGAGATTTCCTGGAAAAGTGCCGTCACTGTTGACTGGAGATCTACCACCGATTCAGGTAGGCCTCTGATTCTGACATTAGATCACCTGGCCCTGTTTTCATAATCTTCAAGTTGCGCTTGTAGGGTTAAGTTTTCTTCCCTTAGGGTTTCTAGCTCATCAGCATGGTTGGAAATGTGTGTTTCTAGCTCATCTTTTCTGAGCTCTAGGTCAGATGTGCGGCGGCCTAATTCTCTTATCTCTTTGGAAAGCCGCTCGGTTATTTGGTCCGAGGTATGCTGTAGGGCCCAATTCAGCATGCGTGAGGAGGGGGTCGGACTGTGGGTGATCTCGCTGGGAGTTTAGTGGGGTGGCTAGAAGTTCAGTGTCCGACTCACCCTCAACTGGATGCAGTGCTTGTCTCTCCTTCAGCTTGGGAGCTCGCAGGTTATTTGCGCATGGTGAGGCCTGCGTCGCCATCTTGGATGAGGCCCGCGCCAGAACCTCGTGGAAATTCTTGCTCCGGAGCTTGCCTTTCAGTCCACCAGAGACCATGTCCTCCTGGACCGGGTGTAGGGCTCGGTGAGTGTGGGTTGTGGGAATCTGTGACGGAGCCTAGCGGTTGTGTGGGCGGCTGAGAGACTCGCTGCTGCATGGAGCTCTAGTTAGGCATGACCGTCACGAGAGCCTCGCGCATGCGCCCCCTAGAGGCCTGTCATTTTCATCATAGGTACACTTCAACTATGAGAGACAGAATGAGAAACAAAAATCCAGAAAATCACATTGTCTGATTTTTAAAGAATTTATTTGCAAATTATGGTGGAAAATAAGTATTTGGCCAATAACAAAAGTTCACCTCAATACTTTGTTATATACCCTTTGTTGCCAATGACAGAGGTCAAACGTTTTCTCCACAAGGTTTTAACACACTGTTGCTGGTAGTTTGGCCCATTCCTCCATGCAGATCTCCTCTAGAGCAGTGATGTTTTGGGGCTGTCGCTGGGCAACACAGAATTTCAACTCCCTCCAAAGATTTTCTATGAGGTTGAGATCTGGAGACTGGCTAGGCCACTCCAGGACCTTGAATTGCTCCTTACGAAGCCACTCCTTCATTGCCCAGGCAGTGTGTTTGGGATCATTGCCATGCTGAAAGACCCAGCCATGTTTCATCTTCAATTCCCTTGCTGATGGAAGGAGGTTTTTACTCAAAATCTCACGATACATGGCCCCATTCATTCTTTCCTTTATACGGATCAGTCGTCCTGGTCCCTTTGCAGAAAAACAGCCCCAAAGCATGATGTCTCCACCCCCACGCTTCACAGTAGGTATGGTGTTCTTTGGATGCAACTCTTTTCTCCTTTTCGCTGAGAAAGATAGCTCCCACAGCATAGTTTGAGGCATCCACTTCCACTATAAAAAGAACTTCAGGATCAGAATGTACCAATATTCGTGCGGAAGTGAAAAAAGCCTTTAGTTTAATAAAAGCAGTCTATGCCTCAGGTGACCACACAAAGGGCATCCCATTCTTTGTCAGCTATGTAATTGAAGCTGTCACCTTAGAGAAGTTTCATATGAATTTTCTGTAACAGTTGGAAAAACCAACAAATCGTAATTCTTTAAAAAGGCCAATCCACCACTGCTTTGATCTTCTCAGGATCCATGCTCACTCCTTTAGGAGAAATAATAGAAAAGAACTGCATCTGGGTTTGTTCAAACTCACATTTCTCTATTTTATTATAAAGACAGTTCTAATAACCTGTTCCTCCAGGTTATTAGAAAAGATGAGAAAATAACCCAGATAAGCAATCACAAACTGGTCCAATAGGTCTCGAAAAACATAATCGATGAAGTGTTGGAAAGTGGCAGGAGCGTTGCAGAGGCAAAAAGGCATAACCAGGGACTGAAAATGGCCATATCTGGTTCTAAAGGCGGTTTTCCATTTGTTTCTTTGACGCATGCAGATGAGGTTATATGCCCCCCGTAAGTCTAGTTTTGTGAAGACTTTGGCAGAGCAGAGTGTTTCCAACATTTCAAAGATTAGAGGAAGTGGATAGCGTTTTTCATTGGTGATTTTATTCACGTTTCGGTAGTCAATGCATGGACGTAAGGTGGAACCTTTCTTTTCAACAAAGAACAGGGCTGCCCCTGCAGGAGACATTGAGGATCTAATGAAGCCTTTCTCTAAATTCTCATCAATCCATTCCCTGAGAACCTTTAATTCAGGTTCTGAATGATTGAAAAGGTGACCAAAAGGTATTTCAGTCCCTGGGAGCAGTTCAATGGGAAAATCATATTGGCAACGAGGAGATAACTGATCGGCATTCTTCTTATCATAGACATCCCGGAACTGATATTGTAGAGGTAGGTTGTCATATGACTGCGTAGTAACCACATCCATCTGTGATTCCTTGACTGGCAAAGAACTTGTTTGGCGAGGTTCTCTACAGAATTCCTCGCAATGGGGTGACATAAAGTTTATAATCCGTGCTTCCCAGTTGATGGAGGGATTATGGGTGGAAAACCAAGGAATGCCCAGGATGGCAGGAAATTTGGGTGACGTAATCAGTTGAAAACTGATGGTCTCATGATGGTTAGCCTCAAATTGCGGTACCAAAGGGACTGTTTCATGGGTAACAGGTCCTGAAGTTAATGGTGAACCATCGACTGTCTCCATATCGATAGGAGCATACTTATTTCTTGCTTGGATATTATAGGTGTGGACAAATTCTATGTTCATAATGTTCCCTCCAGCCCCAGAGTCCAGCATAGCAGAGCAAGGAATTTCAATGTCATCAGAGATAAGTTTAATAGGGATGACAAAATGAGATAGTATGGAATTGGCTTTATTCTCTTCATTAATCAATGGGGAGATAGACCTGGTAATAGAGTTTATTTGCTCAGGCACAATCATATCAGTTGCCGCAATTGTTCTTCTAACCTTGTTAGGACAGTTAACTACGTAATACCCAGAGTCCCCACAATATAGACACAGGTTCTCCGAACCTGTAGAAATGTAGAGGTGTAGAAATGGACCTCTTAATTGCATCAACATGCATAGGTTCAGCTGTGTAGGAATCTGGAGAAACTCTTGGATCCTTCTGAGCAAACTGACTAGCAAAGAAACGCATGCCACCATTACTTCCAAACATTCCCAGTCTCTCCTTCCTCCTTTCTGTAAGTCTCTGGCCAATTTGGATACATAGTTGGATGAAGGCCTCAAGATCATTAGGAGTCTCTACTCTGACAAGCTCATCTTTTGCTTGTTCAGAAAACCCTTGGCGGAACTGACGTTTTTGTGCTGCTGGGTTCCAAGTGGTATCTGTGATCCAACATCTGAATTGAGTTGTATACTCAATAACAGAGCATTTACCCTGCTGTAAAATATACAACTTTGCTTCAGCAGTAGCGCAGCGGTTGGAATCATCAAAACCCAAATTCATTGCGGCCTCTGGAAATTATTCATCGTGGCACTGTCTTGTTCTATATAAGGGGAGGCCAAAGTTAGAGCTTCCCCAGTCAGGAGGTTGATAATAAACATGACCTTCTGTTTTTCAGAAGTGAATGCAGCGGGTCACATTTGGAAATATATGTGACACTGGTTAAGAAAACCTCTGTAATTGCAGCGATCTCTATTAAACTTGGGTTGGTGAGGCATATATGCGTTAGCATCATCTCGGGAATGTAGGTCCAGCAATTGTTTTTACAGAGCACGGATCTCTTTGTGTTGCCCTTTCACCACACTTTCCACATTTTTCTTGGTAAGTGACACCGAACTCCTACAGATCTGCAATTTGCTGCTTGTAAGGAGCCACGGCATTTGCTATAGCGGCCTCTATGTTTTAGGACAGGTTATTCTGTTATGATCAGGCATCAGGCTCAAAGACCAGTTGCTATAGCAGTTACAGGACTACAACTGACCAGCAAGATCACAGGCAGTCACCCTGGCAGATGATGCAGGCTCACCTAGTAACCGGTGCTCAGTAGAGTTCCTGATGGTGGAGATGGATTTAGCTGCGTGTTAGTACCAGGTTGTGGGCCTCAGGATCGCTCCTCACCAGGAGGTGAGCAAGCCAAAATCCAGTAGCAGATAAGGGTCAAATGGAAGCGTGATCTGTAAACAAGCCAAAAGTTTGGTAATGAGTAGTCACAGGTTGGGATCAGGCAGAAGAGTAGTCAAGGAACAAGCCAAGGGTTGATAACAAGTGGTAGCAAAATACGGATGGCAGCAGGGAAGACAAGAGCAAGGCACTGGCTGAGAAAGCACAATAACCTGGCAAAGAGGAAATGTAGGGACATCATTAACTCAGTAAGTTCATGGAAGGAGCAAAGAGTTCAAGGTTCAACAGAAGTCAAGGCACAAGGCAGAGTTGTCTAATGGATCAGGCAGAGTCCTGTCCAGCATCTCAGGTAGCTCAGAGAGAACAGTCATTGTCAGACACAGCTGAGGTTCCAGGTTCAAGTCCAGGCCCTGACACAAAGTATCTCTGTGAATTAGCAGCACCTGGCTTTAATAGGAGAAGCTTTCTGTGGCAGAAGGGCTTTACTCCCAGGTGATGAAACATTGACAGTTTCAGTATTCCCCTCCTTCATTTGCAAGGATAGGATTGAAGGGGGAGCTTGGAAAAAAAGGGCCTTTAACCCTATGAACAACACACCAACTGTGGCAACTCTTTGGGCTCAACAGCCCCTTGACAATGATAGTCCTTCAAACTGGCTCAGACTTGGCATAGCTCAATAGTGGTCTGGATGAGGGATCTGCATATTCTTGCCTTCTGGACTGATTTTACTAAGGGCCCAAGCTTGGCACATCTTATCTGGGCGGTTTAGCTCCACTCGGTCAATACGTATGGAGAGGAAGGTGTCCCACAGCTGAGGCCTGGGTGAGAAAGTCCCAGACGGCTTCATCGTACCATCCCTCTTACTCTCAATTTCTTCCATGATCTTTCTCAGAGCATTTGGACATTCGTATCCGTACTCCATGGGCAACTTCCTCTGTATAAACCATTGAAATAGGGAAAACCTGGTGAGTTTCTGCCTGTCTCCTCTTCCAGGTGGGGCATACGGGGTCTCCACTTTTGTGATCAGGCATTATTTTGTGCTAGAGCCCAAGCATAGGTGCGGGACTGGGGATAGGTCTGGGACCCTTGTGGTGTAGACCTCCCAGAACCCCAAATTCCTTGCACACCTCATGGGAACAACTGTTGCCTCTGTATCTTTACTGAGTGAACTGGGATTTGGGGAGCTTCTTCTCCCCTCAGTACCCCAGTTCCACTTAGTCTCCACCTCTGCTCTCCAGTCACCGATTCCCTCTTCCAGGGACTCAAATTGGTACTCGAATCAGGGCAACTGCACATCAATGATCCTGGCCTCCTCCTCACTGGACAAAGTGGAGGACCTCAGCTTCTGGATCCATTGAAGCCCCTCTGCCTCTTTAAGAGTCGGACCTTCAGCTGCTGCAAATATATTCAGGACTTGTGTGCATTGTACTTTTAAGATTTGGGTCTCCCTGGTTTGGTGGATGGTGGTACAAGTGTGCACCACTAGTCCCGGCCCCAATGGCGTTCTTGGCACTCCCTACCCTCTTCCAAAAGGGATAGCCACTATAGGTATCAGCTGCTCAGAAGTGGTTCCTGCTAGGGGTGGGTCAAACACCCCCCGGTTCGGTTTGCACCAGAACATACGAACAGGACAAAAATTTGTGCGAACATTCGAACACCGTTAAAGTCTATGGGACTCAAACATGAAAAATCAAAAGTGCTAATTTTAAAGGTTTATATGCAAGTTATTGACCTAAAAAGGGCATGGGGACCTGGGTCCTGTCCTAGGGGACATGTATCAATGCAAAAAATGTATTGTTTTTTTCAGGAGCAGTGATTTTAATAATGCTTAAAGTGAAACAATAAAAATGAAATATTCCATTAAATAATGTGCCTGGGGGGTCCCCTTAGTCTGCCTGTAAAAGGGTGCACCTCTGTGATGTTTAGAACATAGCCAGAGCAAAATGACATTTGTACAGGAAAAATTGTCATTTATTATCGCGGCTGTAATGTACTGCCAGCTCCCAGCAATATACAGAAAAATCACTGAAAAAAATTGCCAAAATTTAAAAAAAAATTGATGTGGGGTCCCCCCTAAAATCTAAACCAGATCCTTATCCGAGTATGCAACCTGGCCAGACAGGATGGGGGGTGCCCCCCCCCCCCTGAACTGTACCAGGCTACATGCCCTCAACATGGGGAGCATGGGTGCTTTTGGGGCACCCACCCCAAAGCACCTTGTCCCCATGTTGATGGGGACAAGAGCCTCTTCCCCGCAACCCTGGGCTGTGGTTGTGGGGGTGTGTGGGCGGGGGGCTTATAGGAATCTGGAAGCCCCCTTTAACCACTTGACCACTGGGCACTTAAACCCCCTTAACAACCAGACCAATTTTCAGCTTTCAGCGCTCTCACACTTTGAATGACAATTACTCAGTCATGCAACACTGCACCCATATGAAATTTGCATCCTTTTTTTCACACAAATAGAGCTTTCTTTTGGTGGTATTTAATCATCGCTGGGTTTTTTATTTTTTTTGCGTTATAATTAAAAAAAGACCGAAAATTTTGTAAAAAAATTAATTTTTCTTAGTTTCTGTTATAAAATTTTGCAAATTAGTAATTTTTCTTCATAAATTTTGGCCAAAATGTATACTGCTATATATCTTTGGTAAAAAAAAAAACAAATTAGTGTATATTATTTGGTCTTTGTGAAAGTTATAGAGTCTACAAACTATGGTGCAAATCACTGAATATTGATCACACTTGATTTACTGATGGCCTATCTCATTTCCTGAGACCCTAACAAGCCAGGAAAGTACAAATACCCCCCAAATGACCCCTTCTTGGAAAGTAGACATTCCAAGGTATTTAGTAAGAGGCGTAGTGAATTTTTTGAAGTTGTAATTTTTCCCACAATTCTTTGCAAAATGAATTTTTTATTTATTTATTTTTTTCCCCCAAAATTGTCATATGTTAACAGGTTATTTCTCACACCCAGCATATGCATACCACAAATTACACCCCAAAATACATTCTACTACTCCTCCCGAGTATGGCGATACCACATGTGGGACACTTTTACACAGCCTGGCCACACACAGAGGCCCAACATGCAGGGAGCAACGTCAGGTGTTCTAGGAGCATAAATAACACACATAATTTCCTGACTACCTCTTGTACTTTTGAAGGTCCTGGAGCACCAGGCCAATGGAAACGCCCAAAAAATGACCCCATTTTGGAAAGTAAACACCCCAACGTATATTCTAGGAAGCATAATGAGTCTTTTGAA
>BLSH010111223.1:579259-589402 GCA_018402905.1 Glandirana rugosa | reverse complement strand
TGGATTACAAAAACGATAGAGAGATTACCCAAACAAAAAAGTCGGATTAGGGCAGGAGGGGGGTTTAAGTGCCCGGTAAGGAAGGGGTTAACTGCAGACTTTCAGATTTAATTTGAGGGTATTTACATCCGAATCAGGTGAACGGTGTAGGAATTACAACAGTTTGTATATGTGCCTCCCACTTTTTAAGGGAGCAAAAGTAATGGGACAATTGGCTGCTCACCTGTTCCATGGCCAGGTGTGTGCTATTCCCTCACTATCCCATTTACAAGGAGCAGATAAAAGGTCCAGAGTTCATTTCAAGTGTGCTATTTGCATTTGGAATCTGTTGCTGTCAACTCTCAATATGAGATCCAAAGAGCTGTCACTATCAGTGAAGCAAGCCATCATTAGGCTGAAAAAACAAACCCATTAGAGAGATAGCAAAAACATTAGGTGTGGCCAAATCAACTGTTTGGAACATCCTTAAAAAGAAAGAATTCACCAGTGAGCTCAGCAACACCAAAAGACCCAGAAAACCACAGAAAACAACTGTGGTGGTCATCCAAAGAATTCTTTCCCTGGTGAAGAAAACACCCTTCACATCAGTTAGCCAGATCAAGAACACTCTCCAGGAGGTAGGTGTATGTGTGTCAAAGTCAACAATCAAGAGAAGACTTCACCAGAGTGCATACAGAGGGTTCACCAGAAGATGTAAACCATTGGTGAGCCTCAAAAACAGGAAGGCCAGATTAGAGTTTGCCAAACAACATCTAAAAAAGCCGTCACAGTTCTAGAACAACATCCTATGGACAGATGAGACCAAGATCAACTTGTACCAGAGTGATGGGAAGAGAAGAGTATGGAGAAGGAAAGGAACTGCTCATGATCCAAAGAATACCACCTCATCAGTAAAGCATGGTGGTGGTAGTGTCACGACGTGGGCATGTATCTCTGCCAGTGGAACTGGTTCTTTTGTATTTATTGATGATGTGACTGCTTACAAAAGCAGCAGGATGAATTCTGAAGTGTTACGGGCAATATTATCTGCTCATATTCAGCCAAATGCTTCAGAACTCATTGGACGGCGCTTCACAGTGCAGATGGACAATGACCCAAAGCATACTGCGAAAGCAACCAAAGAGTTTTTTAAGGGGAAGAAATGGAATGTTATGCAATGGCCAAGTCAATCACCTGACCTGAATCCGATTGAGCATGCATTTCACTTGCTGAAGACAAAACTGAAGGGAAAATGCCCCAAGAACAAGCAGGAACTGAAGACAGTTGCAGTAGAGGCCTGGCAGAGCATCACCAGGGATGAAACCCAGCATCTGGTGATGTCTATGCATTCCAGGCTTCAGGCTGTAATTTGCAACCAAGTATTAAAAAGTGAAAGTTTGATTTATGATTGTTTGTTCGGCGTGAGCCGAACATTATGGGGCGTTCGCGGCAACTTTGCGTGCCCCATAATGTTTTAAAATGTAGGCGGAATGCCGCCCACTGATTGGCCAAAGCATGCACATGACCTGCATGCTTTGGCCAATCAGCGGGCGGTCTGCTGTGAGAGCTTTGATTGACTAAAGGCAGGATGCCTTTAGCCAATCACTGCACAGCAGTCTCAATCCACGCCCCACACTATATAAAGCCGCTTGTACAGTGGCTCTATGTAGTGTGTCGGCGGCGGTGTTAAAGAGAGAGCGTAGGTTCCTGAAGACAGGCAGTTTAGATTTTAATATATGTTTAAAAGAAGAAAAAAACTAGATAGCTAACTAGATAGATAGTTAGAAATCTGTCAGTTAGTGCAGACAGGTTAGTGTAGGGGAAAAAAAAATATATATATATAGATATAGATATATATATTTATCTATATATAAATATATAGATATATATATGCACAGTCTAGTATATATACAGAGTACACCCCTCACATATTTTTAAATATTTTATTATATCTTTTCATGTGACAACACTGAAGAAATGACACTTTGCTACAATGTAAAGTAGTGAGTGTACAGCTTGTATAACAGTGTAAATTTGTGGTCCCCTCAAAATAACTCAACACACAGCCATTAATGGCTAAACTGCTGGCAACAAAAGTGAGTACACCCCTAAGTGAAAATGCCTAAATTGGGCCCAATTAGCCATTTTTTCCTCCCCAATGTCATGTGACTTGCTAGTGTTACAAGGTCTCAGGTGTGAATGGGGAGCAGGTGTGTTAAATTTGGTGTTATCGCTCTCACTCTCTCATACTGGTCACTGGAAGTTCAACATGGCCCCTCATGGCAAAGAACTCTCTAAGGATCTGAAAAAAAGAATTGTTGCTCTACATAAAGATGGCCTAGGTTATTAGAAGATTGCCAAGACCCTGAAACTGAGCTCAGTGCATGTGCTAACGAGCAGGGCCCTCTGATTCCTCTTGTACCAAATTGTGATGTAACTGTACTGTCTGCCTTCATTTTGTAAAGCGCTGCACAAACTGTTGGCGCTATATAAATCCTGTTTAATAATAATAATCTGCTGGCATAGCACCAGGAAAGAGAACATTTGTTTTTGCTCATGTAAAAAAAAAAAGATTTTATGCTATATGGTTATTTTCAGCTATCATGCCTTTTGGAATTCTTATTGAGCCACTGTGGAGAATAAGGAACAGCAGAAAAAATCAAGGTGAACATTGAATTCCTAAGGCTTCATGTACACTGCTGCGGAAAAATGGACATTTAGGGGCAGTTGGGCATTTTTTTTCAGCTGCCCCTGAACTCTCCTCTGTTATCTTATCAGTCCATGTGCACAGGATCGTTTATAGTCGTTTCTAAGCAGTTGAGTTTACAAGCATTTTTTGGAAAGCAAAAAAATGCGTTCAGGAGAGATGTTCAGAGGCAAATGCCTGTAATAGCTCGTAAACGCATGTAAACACAGTAATTCACGTTTAGCAGCGTTTCGTTTACAGGTGTTTTTCATTTAAAAAAAAAAAATGCTTCTAGATGCAAACTCGGCTAAACGGACGTTTTTAAACGTCGGTTTCTAGCTGTCAAGTTAAATAGTTCAGGAGAGGTTAAACAACAACCCGTGTACATGAAGAGAAGCACAGTTAGGACCGGTTCACACTGCAGCAACTTCAAATTCGTGCGACTTTGAAGCCGACATCCTAGCGCAACTTTCAACACAACTTGCATAGGACTTCTTTAACAGAAGTCAATGCAAGTCGTGCCGAAGTTGGACCACAAGTTGTGCAGGAACCTTCTTCTAAGTCAGAGCGATGCAAGTCGCTCCTAATGGAACGGTTCCATTGCACTTAAGGGGGTGTGACTTGTGATGCGACATGCGCTCTCAAAGTCAGATCGCATGATGCATTAGTGTGAACCGGGCCTTACACCTGTTTGTATAAACTGGGTCCTCATCCTCTGGTGAGCTTTTGTAACTTGGGGGGATTCATAAAGGTGGTGGCTGCAGAAGTTTTGAAGGGGATCTCTTTACTTGTATATAAAGAGCAAGCATTGAAAGTAGTGGAACTTATGAAATTTGCACTAAGCAGTTATAGAACCTATAAGGATGTCCACATTTAGCGTGCATGTAAACTCTAGCAATAAATTCTCTTATTTGCTCCCTTTTGGCCTGTTCAATATCCCATCAACCAGCAAGAGGAACATAGGGGGAGGTGAGGATGACAAGCCTCCTCTCTCCCTCCACATTGCTCTTACTGGTGCTTGTGCTGGGAACAGGAAACAGGTGCTTGATGTCTCTATATTCGCTATGGTGTCAGGCGGTCATAGGCAAAAATAGAGCACCTTGCCCAACATCGCAGCTAATGTTACAAGACACCTAGGGAGATAGATCAAAGTACTGCCTGTGCTTTGTACAATTGGAATATCAATAATGAAAAAAACATTGGATAATTCTTCTTTACACTTAACACTTACAGCATGAAAATATGCCTGCAGTGAATGTTTGGTGAATGTCACATTCACTGATTTACAAACAAACACATTTCATTTTTTTGGGAGGAAGGGGGGGAGTTGTTTTAGATTGAAGAAAAACATTTCCAGTTCCCACTAATGCACAATAAGAGGAACAATGAACATTTCAGTTTCATTTGCCCTCCCCCTCTCATAATGAGAGTTGCAGAACTTCTCGAAAGAAAAAAAAAATAAAGTTTAATTTAAAAATAATATTGCATTATATATTTAATTTTGTAATAAATTATATATTTGGCTTTACTGCACTATGGATACTCCCTGCTTGTCTTCTATGTGTGACCTTATAGAACAGTGGTTCTCAACTCCGGTCCTCGGGACCCACCAACAGGCCAGGTTTGCAGGATAACTGAAATGCATCACAGGTGATATCATTTGCTGCTCAGTGATTGCAGTATTCTAGTCTGCATTTCCACAAGGTAATACTTAAAATCTGGCCTGTTGGTGGGTCCTGAGGACAGGAGTTGAGAACCACTGGTATAGAAAGTGTTGTTATGATGGTATGAGAGCCGTTTTCAAACCACCTATTGTAATCCACTTTTTAAACGGTTGTCTGCTCAATATAATTACTTTCTTCCATATAATCCATGATTGCAAGCAGAATCATTAGCGATGTTTCAAATAATTCCTACCTTCGTCCTTTTGCTGTTATCGATTGTTTTTTCTAGTGACGTATTACGCGCAAGCGCAGAATAGCCGCATTTTCCGGCAGGCCTCAAGTCTGCCAGAAAAATGCAGAACGGATGCCGGGGCTGCCTAATTTCCTATTGTGGACGTCAGCCCCGGCAAGCTCGCGACATCTCGTCCAGCAGAGGAGAACATAATGCCGAACATAATGCACAGGTGTGGGATTACGGCCATCTATAGGAAGTGTTGGTGGAAATAAATCATATACAGGACTAGGAAGCCCACACTTATAATGGCACCGGCGATCTGCAGGGATGGAGCAATATCAAACTTCTTTTTTACACAGTAAGATAAGTCTAACTTATACATAAATATGGCGGTCTGTATTTTTATGGGTCAAGGAATAAAATAATTGTATTAGTGGGAATTCTTTAGGAGAGCATACAACCGCTTTAAGGAGCAGGTCAATATGATTTGGCTTTGTGTGGGAGCTCCTCAATTGGAGATGCATTAGATGCGTGTTTGATCCAAATAATTTGGGATCAACATCAGTTGGTAAGCGGACACTTTTCTCTCAAGGAGCACTTTAAGCACTTCAGCACTTTTAAAGATTGCCTTCAGCACCAGGCACTTATGTCACCAGTGAACATATAAGGCACCCGTTGCATCTAGAGACTTTATCCTTTATTTGTTTGCATCTGATTTCTTCAGTTTATTTGCACAATAATTGCTTGATTTGCACTAATGTGTTTCTCCAATAAGTTTGTTTCATAACATATTTGATTTGCACTGCATTATGTATAGTGTTTCACATTAAGGCCCCATACACACGGGCGTTTGTTTATTCATTCTATTTTTGCTAGAAGAGACGCCAGGCGACGTCGGTCTAAAAACATCGGCTTTTTGCAATGTTTCTCATTGGCGTTAATGAGCGTTTCGTAGTGCTTCGTGGCGTCAGCGTCAACAAGCGTTTTTTTTTAAAAGACATCCCACAACAATTTATTCACTCCCAAATTACCTACAATGCAAATGGAACACAATAAAAAACGTTGGAGACCATGTGACGATGACATTTTGGTTGGAGAGAGTGAGGAGAGAGCATTGTGATTGTTTTGGAGTTTTGGCGGTTTTTCTGTGGTTTTCTGCGTGTCTGTTGTGATTTTTTAGCATGGATCCCATCATGCAAAAGGTCGATCAGGCGATTCTGCTGATCATTTTGAGGAGGTTGTGGAGAAGGAGAGCGCTGGAGGAGGAGGGGAGGATCAGCAGAACACCCTATGGTGTCCCAACGCCAGTCGGTGGGGTACTATGCAAGTATGTACGCAAAACTGCGTGCGTATCCTGAAAAGTTCCAAAACTTTTCACGTATGTCGGTGGCATCGTTTGATACGATACTGGAAAAGCTCTGGCCCAGACTGGTGAGGATGGACACCATGATGCGGCGCTCTGTGTCACCTGAGGAAGTTTTATTTTATAACACATTAGGGGTGGGGGTAGGGTGTAGCATATATAGGGTATAGTCAGGGGTAGGGTGTAGCATATAAAGGGTATAGTCAGGGGTAGGGTGTAGCATATATAGGGTATAGTCAGGGGTGGGGTGTAGCATATATAGGGTATAGTCAGGGGTGAGGTGTAGCATATATAGGGTATAGTCAGGGGTGCATGGTTCGGAGTAGGGATTAGGGGTTTAGGGGATAGGTTAAGGCAGTGTTAATACCATTGCAAATTGTTTGTGGGTTCCCAGCATCCAATTCGCAATAGCATGAGATTTCAACTGGCTCTCTATGGAGCCAGTTCACCTATCACCACAGCAGGTCCGATGCGTTTTTCACAAAAACACGGTGCGACTTTTGGTCCGTTTCAGGTCCGAATTCGGGCAAAAATCCCGGCTGAAATCGGACCTGAAACGGTGAACCAGGACCCCTGCTGTGAGCCGCATGCGGTTCATATCTGAACCCAGCCTGAGGTGCATCATGGGTGTTAATATAAGCATAGTATAGGCTTAGTGCATGAAAACTAATTCTAATTTCATTTCTAATATTTACATTCAAGGTTTTTGGCAACAGGACAAAGCTTTGTGACTTTGCACCATTATTTTTTGCTCGGCGTGGCAACGGTGTCCGAAATTGTCAGGGAGACCTGTGTTGCTATTTGGGAGGAGCTACATGGTGTGGTAGTTCCGGAGCCTACCGAAGACCTATGTCGTTGATACTTTCTGAGAAAAAACACCCAATTGCATCGGGGCCCTGGATGGTAAACATATCAGGGTCAAGAAACCACCCCACTCAGGATCTTGTTATTTTAATCATAAAAAATATTTTTCTGTGGTGCTGTTAGCGTTGACTGACGCCAATTTAAAATTCATTACGGTGGATGTCGGAGCCTATGGCAGCCAGGGTGATGCACGTATATTCCGGGAGTCGGCTTTTGGATGCCGCTTAAATGAAGGACGAATGCACATCCCGCCTAGCCGACAGCTGCCATGCACCAAGGAGCCAAACGTACCACTAGTGATGGTCGGTGATGAGGCCTTTGGACTGGCAGAACATTTAATGAGGCCATACAGTGGGTACGGACTCAGCCACCAAAAGAAGGTCTTCAATTACAGATTTAGCCGAGCATGCAGGGTCGTTGAATGTGCCTTTGGAGTCTGCAGCGCAAGATGGAGGGTATTACTGACCTGCATGCAGCTGGACGTCGAAAATGCCATCAAAGTCGTGCTGGCGTGCTGTGTGCTCCACAACTACTTAGCATGTCCTTGGCATGCACGTGTCCTGGTCAGAATACAAAGTACTTTCCATGCTGAACATGATATGCGCATGCTAAGGACTCATTTTGTCCTTAGCATGCGCATGTCCTGTTCAGCATGGAAAGTACTTTCCATTCTGACCAGGACACACACATGCTAAGGACATATTTTGCCCTTAGCATGCGCGTGTCCTGTTCAGCATGGAAAGTAATTTGCATTCTGACCAGGACACGCGCTTGCTAAGGACACATTTTGTCCTTAGCATGCGCGTGTCCTGTTCAGCATGGAATGTACTTTCCATTCTGACCAGGACACGCGCATGCTAAGGACATATTTTGTTCTTAGCGTGCCCATGTCCTGTTCAGCATGGAATGTGCTACATTAAAATAAACAAGAAATATCACATTAGCTGATAATAAGGACAATCAGACATATTATCTGTATAAAATAATATTATTTATTATAAATTGTGGTATGTGGGGGATCTGGGCTCAGGGGGAGGGTATGGTGATTGGGCAGGAGGGTAACTTGGGCCATGGGGAAGAGGGAAATTAGAGTAGAAGGAGGAGGACGGTGGAAATTTGGGGAAGTGGGGGAAAGGTGACGGGGTCAGCGGCATACCCGGCAGGTCAGCATGCTGGGTCATGGTGGGCAGTGGAAATGGCTGTGGAGGAGGTGGCTGGTATGAGGGTGGAGGTGCTAGAACTGTTGATGTCCTGGAGGAAATTGGGGGATCCTGTGCGACGGTGCATGGATCGACTGGCGGTGGACGTCCACTCATTTTAGCCTGGCGACATGATTTCGCCAGGTCATATATTCGATCCATGCACAACCTGGACTCATCTCCCCGAATGTCCTGCAGTACATGGTACAATGCACGGCAGAAGCTAGCGGTACCGTTGTTAGGATCCAAAAACGGATCGGTACTCCGCCGCTCCTGCCGTATTTCCTGCAACAGTCCTAACACCTCTTCCTCGTTCGGACCAATAGCAGGTATTTGGCTGGTGCTCCCTTGTCCACGACCACGTCCGCGTCCGCGCCCACGACCTCGAGAAGTGACCTCAGCAGGCATCTCCCCATGCTGAGGCACGCACGCTCCACAGAGACCTGAAAAGAAAACAAAACATTTTTTGAAGGTTGGTGTACATATGGACATACAATGCAGTACAGAATGGATGGACAGTTACCTCTGGTACAGGCTCCTCAGGAATGCTATCCTCATGGGGAGATGCCTGCGAAGGTCCTTCTCCAGCTGACATGGGGGACGCACTTTCCGTAGTTGTCCCCGTCACCTCTTCCTCCTCCACCGCCTCCTCCTGGGGCTGGGAAATGTTAGATGTGGTCCTGCAAATAATGACGTTAGGTATATTGTCAGTTACAACACATGCTTGCACAGTAGTATGCATAGGAAAAAAATTTGTCGTTAGCCATGTACATTTTTGGTTAACAATCACAATATGGAGAATACACAAAAAAAGTTAAAAAAGTGTAGGACATTGATTAACCAGTTCCACACCGCTTACCGCATATTTATGACGGCAATGTGGACGCTGGCCGCGAATCGCCGTAAAAAGGCGGTGATCTGCAAATGGCCGCTAGGCGGCACGTGCGCACACTGCACTCCTGTGGAGTGTGCCCGCGGCTCAGCCGGACCCGATATCCGCCGGCAAGCCGCGATGAGCGGCCACAGGCAAAGAAGGGGGAACCGCCGATGTAAACACGACGGTTCCCCATTCTGACAGTGCAGGCATGGGAGATCTATTGACACCCAGGGAACACAGTGAACCCCTAGATCTCCCCCTGCAGGTTAACCCCTTCACTGCCAATGACATTTATACAGTAATCAGTGGACATTTAAATTTCTGATCGCTGAATAAATGTCATTGGTCCCAAAAAAGGGTCAAACATGTCCGACATGTCCGCTGCAATATCGCAGTACCGCTAAAAATCGCAGATCGCCACCATTACTACTAAAAAAAAAAAAAAAAAACCCAGAAATGAATTCTCACCATCCGTAAACACGGCCATTTTTGCACAAACCAATCAATAAACGCAGATTGAGGGTTTTTTTTTTATCACAAATATGAGGAGGAATATAAATCGGCCAAAACCAGTGAAAAAAAAATTTTTTTTTATAATTTTTTTTGGAATTTTAATTTTAGCAAAAAATAAGAAATTTGAGTTTTTTTGCAAAATGGTCGCTCTTCTCTTGTTTATAGCGGTGAACAGATATGACTCAGAGGTGATCAAATACCACCAAAAGAAAGCTCTATTTGTGGGAAAAAAAGGACGTAAATTTTGTTTGGGTACAACATAACACGGCCGCGCAATTGTCAGTTAAAGCAACGCAGGGCCGAATCGCAAAAAGTGCTCTGGTCCTAAACTGGGAAATTCTTCCGAAGGTGAAGTTGGTATATGAACATAACGTACTCTCTGCTCGCCCGTGCATAGTATGCCCACAGAAAATATGGTTGAAGTGGAAGCCTTCTTAAAGGGTCAAATCCTGGTCTCGTGAAAAACGCTAAGCCGGGACGCAACGAAATTGACTGTTAACGCGCCGGCACAATACAACATGGGTTTGTTTTAAATGCAGGAAAAAAAGGGTGTTTATCTCGAAAGAAAACCACCATAAACTAGTGGAGACTCAGTATAGACAAGTGGCGATATTTGTTCTCTTCTCGCTGGTAAAACGTTTTTTTGAGTTTAAAGAATAAAAAACGATTTTAATTTTAAGGTTTTTTTTAATATTTTTTTTTAAAAAAAAAGTGACCAAAACCGGCTAAATATAAGGAGGAGTATAAACACTATTTTTTTTTT
>BLSH010111223.1:567550-579249 GCA_018402905.1 Glandirana rugosa | reverse complement strand
CATTTTTTCTTTATTATTTTAGTTTTATTTTTAATTTTTGTTGACTGTGGTCACTCCCTTGATAGTCCTAACAATCCTGATAGTTCCCTCACTGGTGTCAGTTGTTTTTAATTTTTATTTTGATTTTATTATTTCTTTTTTACCATTTCATTTTATTTATTTTACAATTTTATTTTAATATTTTTTTACAATTTATTTTAGGAGCTCTGTTGGGGGGCTTTGATGAGATATCAGGGGTCTAAACAAACTTCAGCCCTCAATCTCTATCTGTGAAGCCTCAGCTGCACAGAATGAATGGACAGGAATAGTTGAGTACCGAGTCTCCCATTAATTCAGAAATGGAAGTATAGTAAAAACAGTTTACTATGCTTCAGTTATGAATGAATCAATTGGTACCAATCACTGAGTCTGTTCATTCAGAAAAGGAAGGAGCTGGTAAATGTCAAATTTACTGACCCGTTCCCATCTCTCCACCATGACTCATCTTCTACAGCAGCTGGCAGGAGAGAGGAGGGGGGAAGACAGCAGCTCTTTGGAGGGGACCAGGGAAGCACACAGGGACCCTGGGAACAGCAGAAGACAAGTAAACATGTATAGAAGGGGCAGCGTGGGGCAGCATATAGGGGAACCAATCTCCTCCATTTGGAGGAGAATGGTTCCTCTTAATGCCATCCCCACCATCCCTCCTATTCAGGTGTACAAGGGAGGCACATGGGCCCCCTGGAGCATGGGGCCCGGTTGCAATCGCAACCCCTGCAACCCCTATCGTTACGCCCCTGGGTGGTGGTCACCATATCTGGTATGTGACATGTCTCAGATTTCTGGGTGGCTCTGGACTTGTAGGATGAGCTTCTGCTGTCCGAAACTGGCAGTCATGATGGGAATCTGAAATACCCATAATTCCACCTGTTGCTGGGACTCTTGGGTAATTTTACACAGGAATTTCCTGGTTTTACATTACCCAATCATGTGGTTACAGCTACAAAACGCCGGCACTGGAAAACACCGATTGACGCTATTACTGACGTTCGTTGGCATTTCATGGCGTTTTGTGGCGTTTTTTGGCGTCGATGTCAAAATATGCTCCGGAGATTTTGTCAAGGAATGCGCTGGTCGTGGGTTCTATGAAACGCCAACGCCATGTACAGCTCGAAAACGCCGGCATTTTTTAGTTCCATTGACTAACATTGGGAGCTGAAAAAAACGGCAGAAAACGTTATGCCAACTTACGCCCGTGTGTATGAGGCCTAAGAGTTTCACTGTTATAATTTTGGATTGATTTGATCAATTGTTATAAGATTTAAAGGGACAGCACACTTTGTTTTTTTCTAAAAAAAAAAAATAATAATAAGCCTGAATTCATTACATTTCTAGAAAAACAAAAAAAACAAAATGATGTTTTAGACCTCCTTCACATTTTTTCATATGACTGTGCACTATACAAGTACAATCGCACACAGCGCACATGTGAGCAGCTGTATGCAGAACCTGGGGGGAATATGCTGGAATTTAGGCATCCATGTGCAGAAGAAAGCAGGAATCTAAAATCCTATATTTTGTTTTCCCTCCTTGATGGTAACGAGGGATGCGTGGAAGGATTTCACTAAAATTTATTTTGTCTTGAAATTGCTGGCAAAAAAACGCCACGGTGGAATCTCTCAGTTTTAATTGTTGAGCTAATTAAGTAAAACTTGCTTGAATTTTTTTTATATTCTCTTTTATTCAAAGACGTGTTTTTGACTGTTTCGTTTATTTAGCATTGTTTGTAATGGAGGTTTCACACTTTTTGAAAATTGTATCATTATTTGTATGCTTTAGATTTTTTTTACTTTTTTCAGTTTTTTTATGGGGAAAAAAACATAAATGAGGCTAATGGGGGTCCTTTTTGACAACAGAACAGGTCTAGGAGAGATGAAAGGAACCCTCAAGAGCCAATAAAAACCTGTTGTACCTGTAAAAACCCCAAAGGGTACCTTAACTTTGCCTTCTCTATTGACTTTAACCACTTGCTTACTGGGAACTTAAGCCCCCCTCCTGCCCAGACCAATTTTAGGCTTTCAGCGCTGTCGCATTTTGAATGAGAATTGCGCGGTCCTGTGACGTTGTACCCAAACTAAATTTATATCATTTTTTTCCCACAAATAGAGCTTTCTTTTGGTGGTATTTGATCACCTCTGCGTCATTTCTGATCGCCGCTATAAACAAACAAAGAGCGATGATTTCGAAAAAAGAACAATATTTTTTACTTTTTGCTATAATAAATATCCCAAAAAAAATAATTATTCAACAATTTTGGCCAATATATATTCTTCTACATATTTTTGGTAAAAAAAAAAATCGCAATCGGCGTATATTGATTGGTTTGCACAAAAGTTATCGCGTGTACATACTATGGGAATTTGTTTATGGCGTTTTTATTATCTATTTATTAATTACTAGTAATGGCAGCGATCTGTGATTTTTATCAGGACTGCGATATTGCAGCGGACATGTCGGACATTTTTTGACACTTTTTTGGGACCAATGGCATTTATACAGCAATCAGAAATGTAAATGTCCACTGATTACTGTATAAATGTCATTGGCAGTGAAGGGGTTAACCTGTAGGGGTAGTGAAGGGGTTAACAGTGTTCCCTGGGTGTGTTCTAACTGTGGGGGGATGGGGCTGGCTGGGACAGAACAGATCTCACTAATCCCAGTGACAGGGATCAGTAGATCTGTCTTGTCCCCTTCAACAAAACGGAGAACCGCCGTGTTTACCTCGGCAGTTCCCCCTTCTGCAGGTCTTACGGGATCGCGGGTCTCGGGCGGACATCGAGTCTACCCGACCCGCGGGCTCGCCCACGCAGCGTGCGGCGGGCGCATGCGTGCGCCGCCGCTGCCTGTGATTGCTCACCAGGAGCGCACACATGGCCAGGACGTCCATGAACGTCCACCCGGAAATTCAGATTCGCGCTGGAGCCGTACTTCGGCAATAGCGCGGATCTGAATGGGTTAATGCAATTTGCCAAAATGGCAACACTTTGCCAAAATCCCCAGGTTTTTGCCAATATGTCAGGGACACAAAATCTCTTAATTTGCGGCATTGCTGGTGGTAACACACGGATCTCCACCATGGACCTATTAGGAGATCATCATTTTGTCTGAAAATAAGCTTAATGCTAATCAAGTATGGCCACTTCCTTGGCGATTGTGTCAAATTAGCATGTAGCTCTTTTTGCTGAAGGTAGGCTCAAGGTCAGGGGTCTCCAAACTTTCTAAACAAAGTGCCAGTTTACTGTTCTTCAGACTTTAGTTGGGGCAGACACTGGTGTGAGAGGGAGGAATAGTACCACATTGTTGGTGTTAGTGGGAGGAATAATGCCCAATCAGTTATGTATAACTGTGCTTTTTGACCTTTTGGTCAAATTTTTATGGTAAGAGGCTTTCCATGTGCTTTGAAGGTGAAGGTTTCTTCATTTAGTATTACATCTTTGTGAGCACTATCAACTACCGGTCTTCTTACAAGGACTCTATGGACCTATCTGACCAACTCTAACTTCTTTGCACATTTTTTCTGTCTATTTTTTATTGAGGATCAAGTAACACACAGAGTTCTGTGGTCAGAATTAAAGTGGTTGCAAATAGGGATGCACCGATACCAGTTTTTTAACACAGAGTACAAGTACTGATACTTTTCCTCAAGTACTCACCGGTACTTTAAAAATGATTCCAGTTTCTTTATAATTACGAAGAATTGTAACTCAAAAGACATTATGAAATAAATAAAACATTTTTACTTTCTTGTCACAAGGTTGTGAAAGCGCTAATTGCACAGAACATGTTTAAAATGAAATTATTATGGTATATAAACATACCGGTGTAGGTGCCCCCCTCCCCATGTCATCACAGAAATTTGGAAACTTTGCACACAGTCAAAGAGAAATGTAAATATAATACCCATTACTATACGGATTTTCTGTTCCACATGGATACTATATTTTCCCTGTAATATTGTGTAATGGTGTTTATTTGTACTGCTCCTTGTTTCATATGCCTCTTTTTTTTCAGTAAAGAGTTGGATGAAAAAAATAAATAAATAAAACCCATTACACTTCCTCTCTTAGTCCTCTCTTAGTACTCTCACTCAGAAATGCTCAAAGCCTGGCTCTTTTCTGAATGGAGAATACATCAACATGTAATTATACCTCTCTAACGTCCATAATGTCCATAGAATAGCCATTTTATAAAAGCCTTGTACAATAAGGCTAGGCTTTAGCTAAGGCAAAATGGCAGCCGGTCATTTTCCCCATTGTATTGGAGACACAAGTTGCTGCCAATTCCCAGTCATCTTCTCCTCTAAGTGTATGACAGAAACTAGGTGTGGAATGACTTCACCAATGGGGTCATAGACATGGCAGAATCTGGCGCTCCATGTTCTGGCTGTGTTTCCTGTCATGGTGAACATCAAAGTCAAATTTGTGTCTCAGAAGGTCAGTAAGACCCGCTGGCGCCCAGAGCCGGCCTCCATTCGGCAGCAGCCAGACCTGTTCATTGCAGGCTCCTGGATCAATGAGGTGAGCATGGCAAGGGACTGGACACATGGGGGGAGAGCTGCAGAGGCCCCTGAGTGCCTGAGGGTAAGAGGAGGCGGGGATGACACCTGCAGAGGAAGTAGGAGGTGTCACTTCCGGTATCAGTTTTGGTATCAGAATATTTGCGCGAGTACCGAAACTAGTGCAAATGCTTAGTATGGGCACCGATACCAATACCGGTATCAGTATCGGTGCAACCCTAGTTGTAAGCCCTCTATATACCCAGTGAAGTGAATAGCCTCAGGTGATACAGAGATTAAACAAATCCTCCTACATAAGTTACTTGTTTATCTCAGTCTTCTATTGTCTACATCCGTTCAAAAGAGCAGTATTGTTATAAAATTCTTCTGCAGCTGTGAGGAGCAAAGAGGAGGGGGAGGAGCTGCAGTTACAGCTCTTATACACTGTGTGAAAGCTGTTTGGAGGAAAGGGACACACCCCCCTCCATGCACTGCACAGGCACGAAGGAACATGCAGAGCTGTGTTCTGAATAGACAAGCTGTGTGCTGAGCTCCCTCCTCAGTCACAAATTTTTCTCATGTGTCGGGGAAAAGTTCTCAGAAGTGACTCATGCTTATAAAAGGGGAACTAAGTAGCAGAGAAAAACGAAAAGAGCTTTGAAGAGAGATAAGTAAACACTACAGATGTAGGTGTTTTGTTCAGATTTCATGACTGAAATTTACAACCACAGAGTTCAGGTGTCAGGATTAAGTTATGAACAGAGTGCAACAAGTAACGCATGCAGTGCAAGGGCCAGGAAAAAGTAACATACATAGTTCAGGTGTCAGGTTTAAAGCAGAGGTCCGCAGCCCGCCACCGCCCCTTTATAAATTAAAAGTCAGCGGCTACTCATACAGTAGCTGCTAACTTTTAACATTAGGACACATACCTGTCCTGGAGTCCAGCAATGTTGGCACCGCCATCGATCTTCGGATCGGCTGGTCGTGTGCTGCCGCCCCCATTGGGGGGTAAGGGAACCCGGTAGTGTAGCCTTTTGGCTAGTGTTAGAGAAATCCTGCAAAGAGGACAGTTTTGAGCTATTAGAACGCTCCCGGAAACTGCTCTATTTCAGCCCAGCAAACCCTGCAGCAAGTGCTGTCTGATCTACAGCATGTGACCTGTTTCCTGAGAGACCTGTAACCTGTTGTTTGCTCTTGTGCCCCTGCCTGCCCCACCTCTGTCTGATCTCTGCCTGCACCGACCCCCGGCTTGCCTACGATCACCCAATTGGCTGATCCCTCTGTACTTCTGCCACCCGTCTGTTAACGAACCTGCTTGGACTTGACCATTCTCTTGCCTGCACCCTTGTACTGCACCACCAGCCAGTTGCCGAACCTACCTGCACCCGACTCTTCTGAAGTGTCTGTGGCCATCCAGACCACCGTAACTACCAGCTCCGCAAGTCTTCTTCAGTCCTTTCAGATTGCTACTTCCCGGCTGTATCTGTTGCCCCGCAGGTCATCTCTATCTCCAGCAATCCTACAGACCTTCAGCTGGTGGACATTACTGGAATACCTCAGGCACTCTTACCTCCCCATGCTCCTGTGGCCGCTGTCTCACTCCCAGCGGTCTCTTGAACCGGGGTCGTAGGGGAGGCCATCCCCCGCCGTCAGACTCACTACCTGGTACGTAACAGCCAGGCTCCTACTGCTCATGTGCGAGCCACAGCTGCACTTTCTCTATGGCCCGGTGGCGAAGGAGGGAGCCGGGCTGCTGACGTAATCGGCCGCGGCCCGGGCTCCCGGATGTGGGAACAGGACACCTGTCAAAGACAAGTATCCCCCCCCCCCCCCCCAAAAGGTGCCAAATGTGACACCTGAGGGGGGGATGAATCCGACAAGCGGAAGTTCCACTTTTGGATTGAACTCCACTTTAAATAACGCACAGAGTGCAGAGGTAAGGCTTAATTAACTCACAGAGTACAGGGGCCCAGATTAAGTAATGTGCAGAGTGGAGGGGTCAGGAATAAATAAATAACGCACAAAGTTCAAGGGTCAGTATTAAGTAACACATAAGGTTCAGGGGTCAGGATTAAATAGTGCACATAAATCAGGGGTCGGGATTAAGTAGTACCTAGAGTTCTGGGGTCAGGTGTAAGTAGCACACAGAGTGCAGGGGTCAGGATTAGGTAGTACCCGGAGTTCTGGGGTCAGGTGTAAGTAGCACAAAGAGTGCAGTGGTTAGGACTAAGTAACACACAGAGTTCATGGATCAGGATTAAGTAGCACACAGAGTTTAGGGGTCAAGACTGAGTAACATATAAAGTTCAGGGGTCAGGATTAAGAAGTGCACAGAGTTGAGGGGACAAAAATAAATAGTGCACATAATTCAGGGGTGAGGATTATGTAATTCATAGAGGTCAAGGGTCAGGATTAAGTGATGTACAGAGTGTAGGGAACAGGAATAAGTAATTCACAGAGTTAAGGGGTCAAAATTAAGTAGCACACAGAATTCAGGGCTTTGAATTGAGTAACACTCAGAGTTAAGGGGTCAGAATTAAGTAATACACAGAGTTCAGGGGACAGAATTAAGTAATAGACAGAGTTCAGGGGTCAGGAAAAAGTAACACGCAGAGTTCAGAGATCAAGATTAAATAACACATAAGGTTCAGGGATCAGGATTAAGGAGTGTAATGAGTTAAGGGGTCAGCATTAAATAGCGCATAGAGTTCAAGGGTCAAGATTAACCAACACATAAAGTTCAAGGGTTTAGATTAAGTAGCGCACAATTAGGGGTCAGGATTAAATAGTGCAAAGAGTTCAGGGGTCAGGATTAAGTAACACATAATGTTCGGGGGGTCAGGTATAAATAGTGCATCGAGTTCAAGGGTCAGGATTAAGTAACACACAGAATGCAGAGGTCAGGAAAAAGTAAATCACAGAGTTAAGGGGCCAGGATTAAGTAACACACAGATTCCAGGGATCAGGATTAAGTAACACAGAGAGATCAGAGCTCAGGAGTAAGAGTTCAGGGATCAGGTAAGCAGCTACTTACAGGTTGCAGCTTGTCCCTGGGACGCGGGAATTGTAAATGTGCTGTACACAAGCCCCAACCCATCACATTACAAGCATCAATTCAAAACAGTACAACTTGAGTGGTCTGCATGCGCATGGCAGTATGAATCACCATGCACACACAGGGCCCTCTAGTGGCACCATTTTTGATTTGCCAGTTCAGCATTCCAATGGGTTGGAGCACTGCAAATGTGGCATCTGCTTCCCAGGGACATATCCGCATTTCCCAGGCACAGACCCCCTAACAACGAGGACTATCTACAGAAATTGGGCGCAACAGTAAAGTGGTTGTAGACTCCAGTCATGAAATGTGAACTAAGCACAAATACATATCTGTAGTGTTTACTTGTCTATCTTCACAGCTCTAAGTGTCGGTCTCTCTGGTGCTTCGCTCCTCTGTTATCAACATGAGTCACTTCAAGTTTTTCCGACACATTTTGATGGGGAGGGAGATGAGCAAACACCTTGTCTATTCAGAATACAGCACTGCATGTTCCTTTGTTCCGCTGCCTGTGGAGGAAGGGGGGGGGTGTCCCCTTCCTCCAATCAGCTCTCATACAGTGTATAAGAGTTGTAACTGTAGCTCTCCGCCCCTCCTCTGTACTCCTCACAGATGCAGAAGGATTTTTATTGAAATTGTGTTCTTTTAAAGGGTTGTAGACAAGAAAAGATTGCAGATAAACAAGTAAAACGTATGCAGGAGGATTTATTTCCTCTCTGTATATCATCTGAGAGTATTCACTTCACTGGGTATATGAGAGGGTTTACAATCACTTTAATGTAAATAGTTTAAGCCGCAGTGGCAGACAGACTTGTACAGAACTACAAGTGTGGCAATCAGCGAACTCATACAGTAGTTCTTTGACACTTCTTCAAGCTTTGTAACTGAAGGCCCATATAGAAGTGCGGGCAGAAAGCTGAAGGAAAAGTCTGCAAGGGCCTAGCATTGTACCTGTGATTCAGTGATCTTGGGTGCAATACGTTGCAGGCTCCTGTGTAAAAAAAATAAAAAATGTGAGTTTTTTTACTACAAAAATATGTGCATTTTTTTTAACAGTGAACTTAGCCTGCAAAGAGTAACCATTCCTCTTAATTTAATGCACATTGGAAACATTAGTAGTTTTTGAGTATATTGTAGCTGGATTCTGATTTTTTAGCAAATGACGAATGGAAAACACTGAATGCTCAGAATATCATGCCTCTGAACATTCACAATGTATTTATACTCAAGCTGGAGTTTTCAGCTAAACACATAAAGGCCTCTTGATCCCTTTAGGGAAAGAGTGCCTTGACTGATGGGGGCATGGATAGGAGCTGGGCATGGGGGAAAACAGCAGGTAAAGTGGTCACAGAGGATTGGATGAAGACATGGGGTGATGGGATGGGCCTGAGCTCATTTAAAAGTTTTGCCCCAGGGAATTCTGGGCCTTTTGAAGAACACATGGCTGGAAGAGCTGAAGAACTGACCTTGGGGTGCTGGACTTCCCTTCACCATGAGCACTGACTTTATCCTATCAAGGGTCAGCAAACTTGTAGACAGAGGTCAGGCTGATTGGCTTATTTCCCTCCTCTCCCCTGAGCTGGTTTCCCCTCCAGCTGCCCCTCTCCCTGAGACCCCTTTCGAGAGGCCTTTGTCCCCCAGGGCCTGGAGGCGTTCTCGTCCACTGTCCCGCCTGAGCCATGTACAGAGAAGAGAGTGCTCACCTCCCACCTGGAGCCATTGGCGCTGATGGTGCTGGCTCTCTTCCCTTCATGGTTCCCTGGTCATCTGCCCACCACCGGTAGGGTTCTTGCCGGCGGGTCCTTCCGCCTGTGGATGCTGCTGCTGGCTCTGCCTGCACCCACTCTGTATGATCCTGGGGTCCTGGGGTCCCAAGGATGTCTGCCCAGGGTCTACCAGCCCTGGTTCACAGACTGCCTGCAGCTGCCTCCTTCTCGCGGCTTTCTGTACCCTCCAACGTTCGCGGTTTGATTCCCCAGCTTGCCAAGGGTAACAGAGGCTCCTTGTTTAATGTTGGTCTCCGCGCTCCCTGCGCACGGGGGGGGGGGCGGGTGCGGTCTCTTCTGCACAGAGGTACCTGCATTCCTCTCTCAGCTCGGCTCCCCGCTCTGCATGTCCTCCGGTTCACCTGACAGTGCCCCCTGCTGGCACGACTCTGCCTGGCGCTTCTCCTCATTTCCCAGCACCCAGCCGAGCGGGAGGTTCAGATATTGCACATCTCCCAGTGCCCGGGCGGGCGTGAGATTTAAATACTGTGCATGCCCCTGTCGGCCTGACTCTGCCAACTGTTCCTCCACATCTCCCTGCACCTGGATGGGCGGGAGATTTCAGTGCTGCACCATACTCCGTTAGCAAAGCTGGCTTAGCTGCTCCTGCAATGGTTCCTCCTGCTATGTGCTTCTGCATATCTGCAGCCCACCACCACCTGGGCTCATCGGTGCTGGTGGCTGGTCCCCCACCTCTGGATCTCTCTGTGCACTGTCCTCCTGCATCACTGTTCCCTGCTGTTCCCATGGAAACTGGATGTCATGGGCATCTGCCAGCGCCGCCCATGGATGGGGCAGCCACGGCCAGGCCTCCTGGACCTCATGAGGGTCATCGTTCTCCAGCTCCACACATCAGTAAGTATGATTGTGATTTAGTTTGGGGTAGGTCCAGTGATGCTGCTGTATTGGGCCCATCAGAAGAACGCATATTCGCAGTCGCCAAATCTGTGGGGTGCCTATAAAGTTTACGGGGGTCAGTGCTGGTTTCACTATGACACTCAATTTCGACAGATTTGTTTTTGATGGTCAGGACGGAAGCCTGTGGTTGCTACTCATGTGCCCTCATAGGGCTTTGTCCTTTCAGTCTTCAGCTGGCACTCTCACCAAAGCATCAGCTATCCCCAAAAAAGGTGTCTGCTAGCTGTTTAATGAGAGCCACTGCAAGTGGTACGCCGCATACCGATTTAAGCATGAATGCTCACTTTGCGGAGGGGCTCACCCAGCTATTCGTTGCTTTAAAAAAGGTAAACAGCTGCCTCCCAAGCCCAGGGCCAAGTCTGACCTTTCTAAGCCAGAGAACGCCAGTGAACATCATATGGATGCTTCCCCGGCTAGACCGGTACCTCCTCAATAGGGAAGGTTTTACCCTGAGGAATGGGTTTGAGCGTGGATTTCGGATGCCCTTTACTCCTTCCGATGAGCCTACCATGGCGACATATTTAAAGTCTGCTGTTCATTCTGAACACATCATGGCTGAGAAGCTCTGGAAGGAGCTAGAATTGGGGCATATGGTGGGCCCATTTGATTTTCCCCCTTTCCACAACCTGAGTTGTTCCCAAAAAGGAGGAGGGTAAATTCCGCTTCATACAACACCTTTCCTATCCTTCTGGCTTATCAGTTAACGACGGCATCAATAAAGAAGAATCCAGGGTCCAATACGCCTTTTTCGACAAAGCACTTCACTTGGTTAGGTCTGCTAGTCAGTCAGCTCTGCTGGCTAAGGCGGACATTGAGTCCGCCTTTTGCCTTCTCCCAGTTCACCCAGAATGCTTCCACCAGCTGGGCTGCTACTTTTTTGACACGTGCCTTCCCATGGGCTGTTCGATTTCTTGTTATTACTTTGAGCTCTTCAGTAGCTTCCTTGAATGGGTCGTTGGCCAGTTGGCTGGTCTGCATTCACTGCTACATTATTTAGATGACTTTCTTTTCGTAGACCTGGCCACCAGTGGCCAATGTCAGTGGCTCCTTTCTGTTTTTTAGGATACCTATGTGCAGCTTGCCATTCCACTGTGGCTGACAAAACAGAGGGCCCTGTGACGGTGTTATCCTTTTTGGGCATAGAAATAGACACAGTGGCAATGTTTTTTTGATTGCCCAGTGATAAATTGGTTAGACTTCTCTCCCTGGTTCGTTTGGCAAAAGGGGCTAAGAAACTTCGGTTAAAAGCAGCTTCGGTCCCTGTTAGGTCATTTATTTTTTACCTGTCAGGTCATCCCCATGGGGAGGGCCTTTTGTAGACGCCTATCATGTGTGATGAAGGACATGGCTGCCCCCCATCATTATGTCCATATAACCAAGCCAATGCGATGGCTTGGAGATCTGGCTATCCTTTCGCCAGTCATAC
>BLSH010111223.1:548174-565604 GCA_018402905.1 Glandirana rugosa | reverse complement strand
AGATTATTCAAAGCCTTTTGCTCCAAGGTGTTTATCCAGCCTGTCCCTTCTGGGAGGCCCTTACGACTACCTCGGTCCCTCGCTTTCGCCAGTTCGACCCTTGTTCTCTCACGTAGTCGTTATAACAATCGATGGGGCCCTTGTACAAATCAACATTTGGTATTCAATTTGACGTTCGTAGATTCTTGATCTTTCACGTCATTATTTTGTTTACCTCCTCTAGATCACCTGACGACCAACTGTTGGACTTGGTGCGAGTATAATAGTCTGGTCTTTTGGTGGACTACCAACACGTTGGAGAGCGGGATGGCGAGTGACCACCGTTAATACCTTTTTCGAGGTCGTTCCACTCCCTCTCTTGTTCCCAGCTTGACCGCTTTCGCTCCCTGGCTCCATCAGCATTCCCGGAGGGTCTTCCCTGTCCGACCTATTTGTGGAACCTCGTTTTCCGAAACTTATTAGACATTCTCTGGGCATCTATATCCCCGAGGATGTGGGTATCGTAATGTCAGGTCTGGGAGGAATGGGTTCAAGTATCATGCAATGAGTTATTACTTACATCACACCATGATAGACGACTGGCTTTGTTTTCCTACCTCGTGTATCTGCTCCAGAAAGGCTTCTCAGGTTACACGGTTATTTCTTCTATGTCCTCCTTGGCTTTTTGGTTTTGGCTCCTTGGTAGGGAAGACATTATGAATGAATTTTCAGTTTGCCGGGTGTTTCAGGGTTGGAGACGCGTGACCTAGGCCCCCAATTGCCACTGCCTGGTTTCACCGCATATCCTCACTGATATCCTTCCACTGTTGCTGGTGTGTTCCTCGGCTTTTGAGACCCTACTGTTCCAAGTGGCTTTCTCTGATCATTTTTTTGGTGAGTTTTGTATTGGTGAGTTGGTTTCGAAAACCAGATCATCAGTGGGCGGTGTCCGAACTGAGGACTTGAATATTTCTGAGCACTGTGTGGCGTTGTTTCTGCATACCTCGAAAACGGACAGCTGCGGCAGAGGTAGACAAGTAGCTTTGCATGCCTGTAAGCAGGGGCGTAGCTATAGGGGTCTCAGGGCTCTCAATCGTGACCCGGCCCCATGCTCCAGGGGGCCCATGGGACTCCCCTGTGCCGAAATCCATAGCACCCAGCACGGTACGTGGAAGCATCGGAGGGGGTGGGGTGGGGGGTTGAGAGTGAGATATGACTGTGTGGTAGTGCGGGAGAGGAGCAGGCAGCAGCCCGTCAGGAAGATCGCCAGCATGATTTCCCTCAGTGTGTGCGCTTATGCGCACGTCTCGGCGCCAAACAGGCCATTAAGACCCTGCTAACCCTCAGAATGGGTGCTGTCTGATCTATAGCATTACCTGTGATTACCTGCTATCTGCTACCTGTTCCTGGTTGTTATCTGACCCGGCTTGCTTGACTCCTCTGATATCCGCCTGCACCCGAACCCGGCTTGTCTTGACCACCCTTCTGCTTGACCCTTTGTACCTTGCTGCCAGCGCATTGCCGAACCTGCTTGTCCCTGACTCCGCTGCTGTGCCTGTGTCCATCCGGTCTCCTCAAGTATCCTGCTCCGACACCAGCACCCTTCCAGCACATCTCCTGACCAACTGCTGATGGATACTCCAGGACTTCTATGGGCACTCATACCTCACCGTGCTCCTGTGGCCGCTGTCTCAACTTCAGCGGTCCCTCAAACCGGAGTCGTAGGAGAGGCAATCCCCGACCGTCAGGCTCACAACCTGGTACGTGACAGTATCAGACAGCCATGGCTGAGCCTGAAGGGGGGGGCTTCTGGTCTACATGAGGTCAACCAACATCTCTTGGACCTCACACAAGCCATCAGGGTCCTTCAGGAAAAACACGCCCTCCTTGAGGGGAAAGTTCTAGTTACCACTTCCGGCTCTGCAACTATAACCAGCCTTGATCTGACTACTGTGCCAACCCCTGAAAGATTCTCTAGGGACCAGTCCAAGTTCAGAGCCTTTTTAAATGCCTGCCAGCTCTATTTCTCACTCCAGCCACAGACTTTCCAGTTGGAACATACCAAGGTGGGGTTTGTCATATCTCTGCTGCAAGGCGAACCCCAAACATGGGCTCATCGCCTATTGGAGACCAGTGACACCCGGCTGAATACCCTGTCCTCTCTGTTCCAAGCAATGTCACAGCTATTTGATGACCCTTAATGCTCCGCCACCGCTGAATCCGCACTCCACGCACCCCAGCAGGGCGATAGAACCACCAAGGACTATGTGACTCACTTTTGACGGTGGAGTGCGGATACCATCTGGAATAATGCAGCCTTGCAACATAAATTTCGCCTGGGTCTGTCAGAAGACCTCAAGGACAAGTTAGCCCACGTGGGAGTCCCAAGTTCCTTGGACGTTCTGATTAGGCTCTCCATTCAGATCGACTTCACCTGCGTGAACGCAGGCGGGAGGCTTCAGCACCATCTCCACAGCCTGCACGGACACCACTCAGAGTCCTGGCTCGCTCCTCGAATTCCCCCTAAGAATGCTCACGCTGGCTCCAGGGCAACCTCAGCCTCCACTGTGGCACTGTGCCACTATGTGCACAACTGCCCGGCCAAATAACAAAAGGGTCTCCTCGGCTTCTCCATAGAACCCTCACTCCTGCTAGCCTGATCGGCCCACCTGGCCCTTCCCATGTCTTTTCAGCTACCCAGAAGAATAGTTTCAGTTACAGCCATCATCGACTCAGGGGCTTGCAGCTGTTTCATTGACCTTGATTTTACAGCTAAACACAGTATTCATCTCCAGCCTAAGGAACAGCGTTTCACTGTGCTCCTGGCCGACAGGTCAAATCAGGACTGGTAGTTAATGTGACCCCAGCTCTACTGACCACCACCCTCTCCAACCACCAGAAACTGTTACGTTTAGATGCAATAACCTCACCCCTGTTCCCAGTCATTTTGGGTCTGCCGTGGCTCCAAGCCCATAACCCGCAGATCAATTGGAAATCCGAACTCATCCAGTTTTGTCCCCATATTGCCAGAAACATTGTCTCCCTGCTCCAGCACCACCACCTCCTACTCTGCTGTGTCTAGACTTGGATCATGAACTCTGCCAAAGGGTGCCCAGGGCCTACCATGAGTACTTAGATGTATTCAGTAAGCAAGGAGCAGACCCACTTCCCCCACATCGGCCCTACGATTGCCCGATCAAGCTCCTTTCCGAAACCCCCTTTGGGCGGATCTTCCCGCTGTCCGAAAAGGAACTGGGAGCTCTGAAGGAATACCTCGATGAGAACCTACAGAAGGGGTTCATCCGCCCTTCCACTTCTCCTGCTGGTGTGGGAATATTTTTTGTGGGAAAAAAAAGATTGCACCCTCTGACCCTGTATTGACTACTAGGACTTGAATAGGGTCACAGTGAACAACCGTTACCTGCTTCCTTTGGTGCCAGAACTTTTCCAGAGACTGCGCTCTGCTACAATTTTTACTAAGCTGGATCTGAGAGGGGCGTACAATCTCATCCGCATAAGGGAAGGAGATGAGTGGAAGACCGCTCCAGATTCGGCCATTCATTATGCCCTTCGGGTTATGTAGTGCTCCGGCTACTTTTCAGTTTTTTTATCAATGACATCCTCAGAGAATTCTTGGATATCTTTGTTATAGCCTATCTGGATGATATCCTTATCTTCTCCTCTTCCCTGGAAGCCAATCAGAAGCACGTTAAGGACGTCCTCTGCCACCTACACAAACATCGTCTCTGCGCCAAACCCGAGAAATGCGAGTTTGAGCGTCAAGAGCATCCAGTTCCTGGGTCTGATCCTTTCCCCTGAAGGCATTAAAATGTATCCGCAAAAAGTGACGGCAATCCTGTTGTGGCCAGCACCCATGGATAAAAAGGGAGTCCAGAGGTTTGTAGGATTTTCAAACTTTTATCGCAAGTTTATTAAGAATTTCTCGGCCATCATCACACCCATCACCCAGCTCACCAAGCAGGGTACCCGGTTCCACTGGTCTCTTGAAGCTCAGACTGCCTTTGAGACACTAAAAGGGCTATTCACGTCTGCTCCTGTGCTGTGCCACCCCAATCCGGCCCTTCCCTATATCTTGAAGGTAGACACCTCAGAAAGTGCATGGGAGCGGTCCTCTCCCAACATTCTGGTCTCAAGAGCTTAGTTCATCCGGTGGCCTTTTTCTCGAGGAAACTTGCCCCAGCCGAAAAGAACTATGACGTGGGCGACCGGGAACTCCTTGCTATCAGAGCTGCCATAGAGGAGTGGAGATACCTACTGGAAGGGGCAGTGCATCCAATATTGATCTACACAGATCACAAGAACCTTGAATACCTCAAATCTGCTAAACGCCTGAGACCATGCCAGGCCCAGTGGGCCCTGTTCTTCACAAGGTTCTCTTTCCACATCACCTATAGGCCGGGGTCCAAGAATGTTAAGCCCAATGCCCTTTCATAGATGTATGAGGATGCCAAGGACCCTGCAGTACCTGACACCATCCTGCCAGCAGGGAACTTCCTACTGCTACAGAGGGATCTCTTATTGCAGCTCAAGCAAGCATCTGTAGGAACCCCCAGTTCCATCAGGGACAATGTACAGGCCCGAGAGGGTCTCTTGTGGAAAGGAGGGCTGATTTTTGTTCCAGAAGAGGTCCGAGTCACTGTCCTGGGACTCTGCCATGACCACCCCTTAGCAGGGCATTTCGGAACCCGCAAGACCCTGGAGTTGGTGCAGCGCACCTTCTGGTGGCCCGACCTGGCAAAGGACTGCAAAAACTACATAAATGCTTGCACCACCTGCATCCAGAAAACAAGAACCCTCGGAACAAAGCCTGGGGCTTGCTAAAACCCCTGCCTGTACCCAACTGACCATGGGCCATGCTTTCTATGGACTTTATAGTGGAGTTGCCCCCCTCTGAAGGCTGTACAGCTATTTTCATTGTGGTGGACCGGCTAACGAAGATGGCCCATTTCCTTCCCCTGAAGGGTACATCCTCGGCCATGGAGACTGCCCGGGTATTTATAAAGGAAATTGTCAGGCTCCACCGTGTACCCATAGACATTGTGTCCGACCGGGGAGTGCAATTTACTTCCTGGTTCTGGAAGGCACTGTGTGGAACCCTAAAGATAAGACTCTCCCTGTCCTCTGCTTATCACCCGCAGTCTAACAGGTAAACGGAACGAACAAACCAGAGCCTAGAACAGTATCTTTGGTGTTTAACATCTTTTGTGCAAGATTATTGGGTGTCACTCCTGCCAATGGCAGAGTTTGCTTACAATAATTCATGCCATCAGCCACCAAGCTGATCCCATTCTTTGCTAACTATGGCTTCCATCCTACGTTCCCTGCTGTTCAAAGCACCCCAGACTTCTTCAGCCGCAACAACAAGCTGTTGCAGGAAGCTATGGGCAAGGCACAGGAAGACAACAAGAGGGAATTTGATAAAATGAAAAGAGAGGTGTTGGGCTTACAAATAGTAGGCTTAGTGTGTCTGGCTATGACCAACCTGAAGCTGGCGTGCCCATCGAGGAAGCTGGGCCCTAGGTTCATAGAACTTTTCCCAGTAAAAAGGAGGACCAACAAAGTCTCCTACGAGCTGGCACTACCAGAAAACCTCAGGATACACCCAGTGTTCCATTAAAGCCAGCGGTTCCGGACTCTTTCCCGAGTCGCGAAACAGGACCACCAGAGCCCGTAATTATCGATGGGGATGAATAGTTCCAAGTGGAGGCTATACTGGATTGCAGGAGGAGAAGAGGGCAAATACAGTACCTGATTAAGTGGCAGGGCTAAGGACCTGAAGAAAATTCCTGGGAGCCCAAACAAAATTTACCTGCCACGGGCCTGGTAAATGCCTTCCTCCATAGTCACCCACAAAGAAGAACCCAACTGGGCATCCGGAGGCTGCCCGTAAGGGGGGGGGGGGCAATGTCAGGAAGATCGCCAGCATGATTTCCCCCAGGAAAGGACTACCTGAGAATTTCTATGCTGCTGGTGCGTGTGTGCGCGCTTGTGCGCGCATCTCAGCGCCAAACGGGCCATTTAGACCCTGCTAACCCTCAGAACGGGTGCTGTCTGTCTGTCAGCATTACCCGTGATTACCTGCTATCTGCTACCTGTTCCTGTTCCTGTTTGTTATCTGACCCGGCTTGCTTGACTCCTCTGATATCCGCCTGAACCCGAACCCGGCTTGTCTCTACCACTATTCTGCTTGACCCTCTGTATCTCGCTGCCAGCCCATTGCCGAACCTGCTTGTCCCTGACTCCGCTGCTGTGCCTGTGTCCATCCAGTCTCCTCAAGTATCCTGCTCCATCACCAGCACATCTCCTGACCAACTGCTGACGGATACTCCTGACACTTGTACCTCACCGTGCTCCTGTGACCACTGTCTCAACTCCAGCGATCCCTCGAACCGGAGTCGTAGGAGAGGCCACCCCAGACTGTCAGGCTCACAACCTGGTACATGACAGCCTCCCTGTCCCCCCTTGACAGTGACAGCATGGCAGGAGCACATAAGAGCCAGACTGGTGTGTTAATTGTAACCCCGTGCCATGTCCCTGAGCCTGCTTTGCCCTTCTGTCCCTGAGCCATATACCAATCAGTGGGAGGGGGAAAGAGGACCTGTCATGGGAGAGGGGATTAGAGACTGGTAACCATCCCCTCTGTCACTGAGCCCACTCTCTCCTGTCCCTGAGCCTCATACCAATCAGTGGGAGGAGTAAAGAGGACCTGTCATGGGGGAGGGGATTAGAGATGTAACCATGCCCCCTGTCACTGAGTTTGATCTGCCCTCCTGTCCCTGAACCTTTTACTGGCCAGTGGGAACGGTAAAGAGGACCTGTCTTTGGAGAAGGGATTAGAGATTGGTAAACCCACCCACATCACTGAGCCAGCCCTGCTTTACTGTTCCTGAGCCATACAGCAGTCAGTGGGAGGGAAAGAGGACCTGTCATGGGGGAAGGGGATCCAGAGAAGGCCAAACTACAAGTCCCAGAAGAGGTGCAGAGGAGCCCACGAGGGTCAACAAAATTTTAATTACACCCAACCACCTACTATGACTGACCTAAGTCCTGCTGCCCCTAGATAATATAACAAAAATAAAAACTACTGGCACCAGTGTCAGAACTGCCAGGGTAGGAAAGGTTGCCATTGCGACTGGACCCTGGCGTTCTTCCACCGTGGGGCAGCTTCAAGAAGAGTAGGAAGTGGGCCCACTGTAGAACATGTGAAAGTGTCCCACTATGGGACTGCAATAAAGGGCCCTGTGATAGGAGTAAAGGGCCTCGGGTCCAGAAGGTAGGGGCCCAGCCAGCGGTCAGGGGGGCCCTTCATGGTTTCTTTCACCAGGGCCCTGAAAATTCTAGTTACGCCTCTGCCTGTAAGGGTCCTTTTTGCCCAGTCTTGTTGGCCTCCCACTTCAGTTTTTCCCGCCCCCCCAGTCCCCTACTTTCCTCATTCACACTGATTCTTCCTCCTTGAGCAGGTTCCAATTCTTGTGGGTTTTTCGTTGTTGCCTCAACAAATTAGGCCTTCCCTCACGAGTATTTTTGACCCTTGTTTCCGCATTTGTGCTGCTACTGCAGCTTCTGGCATGGGTTTTTCCGATACAGAGCTGCAGTAATTGGGTAGGTGGGAATCTTCTCACTTTTCTATGTATGTTCGCCCACACTTGTTGTTCTGATTCCAGGCTTTCACCCAGCCTTGGTATGGATCATCGGAGATTCCTTTATTTATTGGGACTTCCATTGGTCGGAAGTCCGGAGCTACGGGAGACACTTGGGCTTCACAGATGATGTCTTCAGAATCCGTTGGCGTGGGCTGTGTGGTTTACTCTGGTCGCAGGTCCTCCCAGAGTGTTTACATCTTCGTTTAAATATTTCCGGCCCCATTATTTTGATCCTTTATACTGGGGGGAACGACGTGGGCTATACACATTCTGTAGATCTAATCTCTGCTATCAAACAGGATTTTTGCTCATTGTTATGCGGTATTCACCAACTTAGTTATCGTTTGGTCCGAGATCGTACCTAGCTTTGAGTCCGGGACATCCCTGGCCCATGCTTGGAATGTTTCAGTCAGAAGGTCAATGGCCAGGTATCTAAGTTTGACTGAAAAATCGTGGGTGTGCGTTGTACGGCAAGGATTTGAAGGGTGCTAATGGTGATCTGTTGAGACTGGATGGTGTTCACCTTAATAATATTGGCCTGAATATTTTCAACATTGGCCTTCAGTATGGTGTGGACCAGGTACTGGCTACAGTGGGGCGCTTGTCAATTAAATACTGATGTGTAGGTGGCAGTTTTTTGACCTTGCCAGCATTTAAAGGTGGTGTAATGGGCTATGCCCTTGATTGGAAATTGGACTTAGTCTGTCTGTTCAGCACCTATAGTAAGGACAGGTCCTCTTTGGAATTTTGACTAGTTAATGTTAAAACATGCCCACAGTACAACTATTGCTGGCACTGGTGAAAAGTGTTTACATGTTTTGTTTCGGAAATTAAATAAAGATGGTTGTAAGTGTGGTTTCTTGCACGGGGGGGGGGCATGTTTTTTTCTTTTCGTTATATTAATAGTCAGTTTTTCCTAGGCCTATGCGCCTAGGCAGTCAAGTGTAGAGAAAGGCTGTACTGCCAGGAAAGAGTTTTAAACTTCCTCTTTCACACACTTGTAAATGCCAAAAACAGAACAAAACTCCATCTGTACAGACATCTTAGAGTTTATATCATAGGTATGAGGAATGGCGGGACCCAACTACCGGGCACCGAAGGGCACGATGTTGCTGTGACTTTGTGTTTTATCTTATAATTCTAGTAGGTATCAGTAACTCAGCTATACTTGTATTCAGTTGCAGATCTCCACAGCGTTCCTTTCACTATATAACGGAGGAGAAGACATTTTAAGGGTAAGACTCTTTTCTTACAATCAGTGTTTCATTTTACAGAACTAATTTCACCATTATTATTTTAAGACAGTTTAAATTAATGTCAAGACAAAAAAGTTTTTTTTATTCTAGTTTTGGATAGAACTCCTGTCAGTTTATCTGGGATGCTTTCCTTAGAGAGATTTACCCTCACTTCTTATCCTGCTGACAAGGGTTTCACTACACAGGAAGTGGGGGGGGGGGGGATCTGTAACAGGGATAAAATAATTGACAGAGGTTTTAGCCTTCTATTACTCTACTAAGGAAAACCATTTATAAATATTTGGACGCTTCATGATTGGAAAAATTTGTTTATTAGGACAGGAAATGATGGTGAATCTTTCTAATGGAGCCCTGGATAGCAGTATAAACATGACAAGGATTCTAACCCCTTCCCACCTTATCCAAAAGTAAGATTATGAGTTCCTAATCAAATTGGTAAAAATGATTTAAGCCAAATGCAACAATCAACTAAGCTCCACGGGCAATCAACTTTCCTGGTGCCTCCATGGCAGCATACCTGTGACAAGTTCCACCTTCGCTCCTCCCTCAGGACTAGTGAATATTATCAAAGAAAAGGGCTAGTGGGCTCCCAGCATTCTCCTTTTTTCCCCTTATACAGTAGTCAGTGAACGGTGGTCGAACATCCTTACCTCTGCAGTCGGCAGCTTCCATTCGGGTTCAGCCTCTCCTGAATGCAGTCCCTTGTCTTGGGCTGCTAACAAGCGCTAAAAAGCAAGGGAGTCCCTTCTGTGGGTCTTTTGGGACAGTAGTTGTCTCTTAAGTAAGAGTGCCTCTCTGCATTTATATACTGGCATTTGCTCAGGCTTGCAGCAAAGAAAGCAGCTGTATCTAATTTTCACTCTGCCTCACCCTTCCAGGTCTCTCTCCTGTCATCCATTCCCTCTCACTTTCCTTTCCTTAAGGTAAATAATATAACTGGGTAATACATTTATAGGTAAAGTTGATCCATGGTGAATCCGATTGCCTCTCGGGGGATCAGGAAGGAATTTTTTCCCCCGTTATAGCAAATTGGATCATGCTTTGCTGGGGTTTTTCGCCTTCCTCTGGATCAACTGTGGGTATAGGATTGTGCATCTAGGATTGTATGATCCCTTTTGTTTTTGTGCAGTGAAAGCAGCTATATTTTATATTTAACTTTATCCTTCCTTCCCACCTGTCATTCATTGCCTCCCACCTTTCCTTCCTCTCCTCTTGCTTTCCTTTTCAATCAACATTCCCCCCCTCCCCCCATAGTTTGTATCTTCATTTCCCTGGCACTTTAGTGGTCGCGGCACACCTCCCAACAGCTTTTATGAGTCCTTCAGCGTCTCCTGGCCACTCTGCGCATGTGCGAATGTCAGGAGCCAGCTCGGCGGGCCAGGCTGCATTGGATGGGTCCCTGGTGCCTGTAACCATGCATGCGTGATCTGGCCTGAGGTCTTAGCAGCCATCTTCAATAGAGGCACATTTTAAACTGTTGCCTAGGTGCCCTTTCTGGAAGCTCCTGGAGGGAACCTCATCCTGTTCACAGTAAATGTCATTTCTTTCTTGTACTTAGGAATACCACTTCCCTGCTCCCGTTGAAATAACTGTCGCTAACTTCCTTATTTCCTATAGCTGCTTTTTTTCTGTCCACTGCCTATCAGGAGCTGTACGCCACCCGACCAAGACCCTCTCCAACATTTATGGTAAAGACCATCCTCTAGGTAAGAAAAGAAAAGAAAAAGAGAGCACTTGTGCTGGTACGTTTTATGTATTTCAGCCATGTATGCCAAAAGAAGTCCAAGTGGACATCAAGGCAACATATAAAAGCCCCAGCCAGCAGACCATCCAGATCAAGATATCATGCAAGCAGCAAGGGTGCATCTGTGGAAAAGTCACAGTGCTTCATGTTCATCAATTCCCAAATCCCTGGAAATGTCAAACAGGCCATCCCATTGCCAACTGAATAGGTCTGCAAAAGTTGCTTTGGGCTATGTTTCCACTGGTGCAACTTACCATACGGGTCGCATGACAGATCACAGCCCATTGTGTTTAGTGGCACCTGTTCCCATATATGCCACTTTGAAGGTCAGCGACATTGGGAAGACTCCTGCATGGCTTTGTTTCATCCTTTGATGTGACTTAAGTCCAGAGGGTGTAAAGTCACATTGAGGGTGCACTCCAGATCGTGTGACTGTGGGGGTCGCAAGAGTGGAAACCGAGGCTTAGACTCTATCCAGCAAACAGAGTCGGACGGTTAACAGGTAACCAACCTGCTTAAAAGTTGTGTAAGGCTGGGTTCACACTATCCGACAAAAAAGCGGTCCAACTTTGATCCTACTTTGCTGTGCGATTTACGGTCCTACATAGGGTCAAAGTCGCACCAATTTTCTGTGAACATGGATCCGACTTTGGGGTGGGGGCGCAGAGCCCCCCTGCCCCAAAGCACCCATACGCCACATGTTGAGGGCATGCGGCCTGGTATGGTCCAGGAGGGGGGCACTCGCTCATCCCCACCCCCACCCTGCCGGGCTGCGTGCTCGGATAAGGGTCTGGTATGGATTTTGGGGGGGGGTTTCGGCGTGGGGGTTCCCCTTAAAATGCATACCAGACCAAAGGGCCTGGTATGCTCCTGGAGGGGGACCCCATGCCATTTTTTTTTAAATCTGGCGTGGAGTTCCCCTTCAAGATCCCCAGAGCATAAGTCGCATGCCAAAGTCGGATTAATGAAGACACTGATCCGACTTCAATGTGTTTCAATGGGCTAAATTAGGATCAAAGTCGGACAAAAGTAGTACAGGAACCTTTTTCAAAGTTGGTCCGACTTTGAAAAACATAATTCGGACCAGTTAAGACGGCTGTCATAGGGAATCATTGTTTTTGTGACGTAATGCGACTTGTGCTCCTAATGTCGGTCCGAGAATCGGACTAGTGTGAACCCAGCCTGAGGTCCCATTCACACAGGGGCGACTTGCGCTCCGACTTGAGTCTCCTCAAGTCACCCCAAGTTGCTTGACATCTGAAATCCCATTGAAATGTACGCTACTAAGTTGCTCCGACTTCAGAAAAAAGTTCCTGCGCGACTCAAGGAAAATTCTATCTGACTTGTGCCCCTAGAAATTAATGGAAGTCGCCTCCAAGTCGGATCCCCATGTTAATGCAAGCGACTTTACAGTGAAAAGAATAGAATTTATGTTTGGGGCAAGCCCCTCCCTCCCTTCTCTGATTGGCCACAGGCAAAGTCGCCTGGCATAAGTCATGTTGTAAGTCGCACTGAAGTCGCGCCGAAGTCGCACTGAAAGTCGCGCTGCAATTGCCTAGCAAATTCACGCCAAGTCGGATCGCCCCTGTGTGAATGGGACCTAAAGGTTGCATATCAGAATCAGCTCAGCAGTTCCTATGCAGCAATTAGCTCAGCCTCCTCCAGAGAAGTTAACTCTTCTTAGCCCATTCTAGAGAGAATCCTCTCACCACACAGCCAGTATCCCTCCTAGATATGATGATAATGGCCATTTAAGGATAGCTCAGAAGGGCTCGACCCTCCGGCATCAACTCTTCCTTAGTTCAGCCCTATGTCCAGGCTGTAAGGCCAGTTATTGGCTGCGAACACTGCATCTGAGAAGTCAAAGATTTACCTCCGATTTCTAAGGGAGCAGGTTTCCTTCTTTCCTCTGGGAAACATCAGAGATGTCATTGAAGGAAAAAACAAAACAAAAAAAAACATTTTTTTCTCACATTTGCCTAGGAAAATGTATCCACTGTCAGAACAAGATGCTGCAATACGATGTAATGCAGACAATCCGCCAGAGGTAGACGCAGCAGTGGCAAAGAATTTCATCTCACCAATCGGTAGACGAACAGACCCTGACTGAAAGAAACTTACCAAATGGTGGGCAAATGCCTGGAAGCCAGCAATTGCCTTATCTGTATCCAAAGCCATGCGGGCATGAACCGAAGACACAGAAACAGCGATTCCACAAAATGTCCCTAGAGAAAATATAGGCAAGGCTTTGGGCGAATTATAGCTTTCAGCAGACTTCACTGGTGAAACGGCAATGGATACATTTCAATAATTCGCAGGATCAGTGTCACTTCTTGTAATAGCAATATAGGTATTGTGGTTAGAACTACGGGCAGCTGGCACTGCATCAGAACAGAATTAGTGTAAGGCTCTATTTACACTACTGCGAGTTGCTGTGTGACTTGACACATGTGAAGTCACATGACCAGTGAAAATCTATGTATGGTCCCCGTTCTAATTGGTGCGACTCAAGTCGCAGCGACTCCAAAAAAGTTTTTTTTGCACTATTTTGTTCTGACTTTTGATGCAACTGTGATCCAGAGAGTACAAAGTTGGGTCAGAGCTGCACTCAGGGTCACATCAGAGTACTCTAAATCGCATGACTTTGGGGTCGCAATAGTGGAAACCTATCCTAAATACTTTGATGGTAAAACACCCATTGAAGAAAGTTTACAGAAAGCTGTTTCTGTCACAGGAAAAAAAGTCAGACTTGATCTCCCAGGACAATAGAATTAGAAGTACCTAGGGTTTCAGGAATGCTTACTCGCACGCACCCATACTGTTACTGTTACAAGCGTACCTGAGTTTTTCGATCAAATAGTTCCTTCTACAATTCCAGAGCCTCCCCTTTGGACCTTGCACTTCTTTCAGAGCCCTCACGGGAGCTCGGATAACTATCCAAGCTTCTCTACGAAAACTGGGTTGCAGTCCTTATCACTATTGAGATGATATCCTCCTCTTATCAAAAGATCCAGCTCAGCTAGTGGCACACAGGTGGAGGCTGTGGCCTACACTATCAAGATATGGCTGGATGGTAAATCATCAAAGGAGTAATCTTTTCTCCAGATTAGATGTCTTATTCAATACCATAAATGGGATGGTGTCCCTACATCTCAGAAGGCGATTATTCAGAAAATAAGGAGAGTGAGGACATGGTCCTACCTAACAGCCTCAAGCTAACTCAACGTAATAGGGTTTTTGTCTACCTGTATCCAGATGGTCCCATGGACTCTTAGATACCTCAAGCACCTTTTATCTAGAGCAGTGGTTCTCAACTCCTGTCCTCGGGACCCACTAACAGGCCAGGTTTGTAAGATAACTGAAATACATCACAGGTGATATCATTTGCTGCTCAGTGATTGCAGTATTCTAGTCTACATCTCCCCAAGGTAATACTTAAAATCTGGTCTTTTGATGGGTTCTGAGAACAGGAGTTGAGAACCACTGATCTAGAGTTCCGGAAGCAATCGAGCAAACCATCTATCCCAGTCCATATATCAAACAAGTTTGATGCACAGGGGTCCGCACTAGTGGACAAACAGGGAGATGCTTGTAAAGTCACATCCATTAAGCCATGGCTTCTGGACCACAGTTACCACAGGTGCCAATGCAATAGGCTAGGAGGCACATTGCAGCCAGGCGTTGGTTCAAGAGAGATGGGCATTTAACCTCCTTGGTGGTATTCCCGAGTGTGGCTCGGGGTGAGTTTTCACTGCAAATAGCAGTAACCCCGAGCCACACTTGGGATTGCATTGCTGGATCCAGGCAGTGGTAGTTACCTTGTCCCCTGGATCCAGCAATGTCCCCCCCCACTGTGTCTGCAGGCTGTGTCCTCCGTCCGATGCCTGTGTGTGTCACGAGCGTCGCGTCACACGGGGCGGAGCCTGGCGGGAAAAAAGTGAAACACACAGTAAACATACAGTACACTGTAATCTGTAAGATTACATTACTGTATCAAATCCTTTCACATCCCTTTTGTCCCTAGTGCTTTGTCCAGTGCCCTGCATGCACTTTTATATTATATATGTCATTCTTTCTGCCTGGAAACTTGAGAACATCCATGGCATAAAGAAGCGTCCCTTTACGTCAAAAGCGGTTTTTGATCAGCTAGAAAATAGCGATAGTAAATAAGAATCATTTGCAGAATTGAGTGATACTGATTTTTGGGGAAATTTATCATCAGACACTGAAAGTGACGACAGCGACAATTCTGCAACTGAGCAAATTTCAGTGTTTTTGACTTGATTACATTATTGAATACATTTTATTATTATATTATCATCTTTGAGAAATATTTATAGTTATTTATTATATTATAATTTATGATTTTGTGTTTCAAACTTTATCATACCCAAGATGTCTACTAGACTCTTGTTTGGACAGATTTAAGTGAGTTATTCCTAAGAATTACAGGCCTACATTATAAAACGCCAAATTTCCATGCAAAATAATGGTACCGCTTTCAGCACCAAAAATCTTAAATAATCATACCGCCAGGGAGGTTAATAAGGCAGACATCATCGCAAATATCCTGGAAATCCAGGTGGTTTATCTCACATTGGCAGCTTTGCTCTCCCAGATCAAGGACAAGTCAGTTCTGATTTGTATAGACAATAGAGCTGCAATATTATACATACATCACCAAGACGGAACCCACAACAGGTCCTGAAGGAAGTGGAACCCATCTTAAAGGGGAATTTGAAGGACTTAAGAGTAGTCTATCTTCCAGCCCACTTAGAAAACAAAGGACAATCACCTATCCCAAGGATTCTCGGATCCCAACGGATGGTCCATACAACTGAAGTTATTCGGTTGGATTGTGGGCCAGTGGGGTTTTCCCAAACTGCATTCTTTTGCTACAGCAAGCAATACCAAGCTGCAGAAATGTATTTTACATCTACCTCACCCTTGGGCAGAAGCAATAAATACTCTGTCAAGTCCTTGGGCATGCAATCTAATTTAGGCTTTCTCCGGCCTCCTACCTCGAAAATTCTCTTGAGACTTACAATATCAACAATAATGGTGATAGCAGCCCTACCATATTTGCAGGAAAGCTCATGATTCCCTAGGGCCACCAGTAAATATTCCTCTGATACCCTTTCTTCTGGCTCAAGGTATCACACCCATCAGAATCCTGGGACTTCTCTATCATTCTGGAACAGGGCTGGGCTGGGACAAAAATTTGGCCCAGGACTTCATACAGACCGGCCCACTTTAATTTTGCAAACATGTGAAGTGGGAGGGCTAGCGACATGCAGGAACATTGCTACAGCCTCATTGGCTGGAATTTCAGAAACCAGCATTGCTGCACAGCCATTGGCTGCCTTTCAGCAATGCAGCGGCACTGACGCTGAGCCGGGTTACACACTATGAAGTGAGGTGATGGGCAGTGCGAATGACAGGTTTCTCCCATACCAGCCGGCCGGACAAACCCGCCCCCCCCCCAACCAACCCTGATGGCCACCCAAGCCCCCTCCTTCACTGGCTATTAGCCGTTGTACTTTAATTCTCTTATAGGCAGTATAGCCAGTGGTGTTTCCAGCTTTCATATGTAGGGGGGGCACATGGGGGGACAGGGACAAAAGTAGGGGGCCAACTAAAAAAATTATAATATACAAACAGTGCCTTGAAAAGTATTCATCCCCCTTGAAATTCTCCACATTTTACATTCCCCATTTTGGTTACAACCAAAAACATAAATGTATTTTATTGTAATTTTATGTGATAGACCAACACAAAGTGGCACATAATTGTGAAGTGGAAGGAAAATGATAAATGGTTTTCAAAATTGGCACCCGGGGCAGATCCTATATCTGGCACACCCCCCCTCCCCCAGGCAGCGCACTTCACGTCAGCGTCAAGTAGCATTAGGGTAGTATATTGGCAGGTTAGGGTGATATAGTGCCAGATTAGGGTGGAATATAGAGCAAGGCAGGGGTGGTATATAGAGCCAGGTTAGGGTGGTGTATAGAGCCAGGTAGGGGTGGTATATAAAGCCGGGTTAGGGTGGTGTATAGAGTCAGGTTAAGGTGGTGTATAGAGCCAAGTAGGGGTGGTATATAGAGCCATGTTAGGTTGATATAGTGCCAGGGTAGGTGAAATAGAGCCAGGTTAGGGTGGTATATAGAGCCAGGTAGGAGTAGTGTATAGAGCCAGGTAGGGGTGGTATATAAAGCCAGGTTAGGTGGTGTATATAGCCAGGTAGGGGTGGTATATAGAGCCAGGTAAGGTGGAATATAGAGCCAGGTTAGGGCGGTATATAGTGCTAGGTAGGGGTGGTATATAGAGCCAGGTAAGGGTGGTATATAGAGCCAGGTATGGGTGGTATATAGAGCCAGGTAGAGGTGGTATATAGTGTCAGGTAGGGGTGGTGTATAGAGCCAGGTTAGGGTGGTTAATAGAGCCAGGTAGGGGTGGAATATAGAGCAAGGTTAGGGTAGTATATAGAGCAAGGTTAGGATGGTATATAGAGCCAGGTAGGGGTGGTATGGAACGAGATATAAGGTGGGGATGGACCGAGATAATTGGTGGGATTGGACCGAGATATGTGGTGGGGATGGACTGTGATATATGGTGGAGATGGACCGAGATATATGGTGGGTATGGACCGAGATATATGGTGGGAATGGACCGAGATATATGGTGGGGATGGATCGTGATATATGGCGGGATTGGACCGAGATATAAGGTGGAATGGACCGAGATATATGGTGGGGATGGACCGATATATGTGGTGGATTGGACCGAA
>BLSH010111223.1:525902-542277 GCA_018402905.1 Glandirana rugosa | reverse complement strand
TATGGCTAAAAAAATAATTGAAATAAATAAATGTGCCAAAAGTGAAATTGATCTACATAAAAAAAAAGTAAAATATGTGGCAACAAGTACATAAGAAAGAATATAACAGTCCCAAGTGTCCAATAAAGTGCTTTAGTGCATCTTCTAACATCAGCTCCAATGCAATGAATCCACTTGGTGCTTCACCACAACAAAGTGCTCCACCACCTGGTGAAATGCACACTCACCTTGCTACTGGGCCCATATGTTAAACAGGTCAACAACGCATGTAAGCGGGCATTCTCAACAAGATTTCCTACCCCAGGGGGTGATTCTCCTCACATATCCACCTCAGTAATTATGGGGGCTTAGGATGGGCATCTCCATACAGCTCACTATAAAAGAGAGAACAATTGGCAATATTGTGATATGTTTTAAAAGATAGGCATAGATTAGTACAGCTTCCAGTAACCTATTCACAAGCATAAAAAAGCCTACATGGCATCAGCAAACAGTCAGACAACTTCTGATAGCAATGTCCACTGAGACACTCACCTCACTTGGCTCCTGCACCATAGGTAGTTTTGACACTTCTCTCTCCCCACTTCTTGTCTTCACAGTGTTCAGGTCCTCCAACCCGCCATTTAGGATGCCTTACCCCCTCCAAGCAGACATTTAAATAGACTCTATGAACTCACATATGAATTAGCCTTTCTACCCTCTGTGACTATTGCACGTATACATTATCCTCATCATTTAATTTTTCTTTTATTTTTATTTAGATTTTTTTTATCTGGTATACCCATTGACCATTTTAATCGGATGAGCACTATACATAGCCCTTTAGGTTTCAATTATAAACCTAAAGTTTACTGCTAACAGGTGTAGAGTATAACATTCAGTGAGTTATTTTTGTTTTTGTGATGCATAGAAACTAAAATATGGAAATCATTGGGGTTGATTTACTTAAAGTACAACTAAAAGAAAAACTTTTTCTTAGTTTTGGATAGAGTGGAGGTGGCTTAGAACAACTGTTAGATTTTTATTGTTGTCTGTGTCCCTATTAGGGAGATTCACATTCTCTATATTTGTCCTGTTCACCATTATAATTGAAAATAAAAGTAAGGCCTCACACACACGGGCGTTTTTACAGCCGCTTTTGGGAGCGTCAGGCTTTTTTTTTTTTACAGCTTAACCACTTCAGCCCCGGAAGGATTTCCAGCTTTAGGACCGGAGCCCTTTTTGCGATTCGGCACTGCGTCGCTTTAACTGAAAATTGCGCGGTCGTGCGACGTTGTACCCAAACAAAATTTGCGTCCTTTTTTTCCCACAAACAGAGCTTTATTTTGGTGGTATTTGATCGCCTCTGCGTCATTTCTGATCGCCGCTATAAACAAAAGAAGAGCGACAATTTTGCAAAAAAACCCACATTTCTTACTTTTTGCTAGAATACAAATCAAAAAAAAAAATATAAAAAAACATTTTTTTTCACAGTTTTTGGTCGATTTATATTCTTCCTCATATTTGTGATAAAAAAAATCGCAATCGGCGTTTATTGATTGGTTTGCGCAAAAGTGGTCGCGTTTACGGATGATGAGAATTCATTTTTGGGTTTTTTTTTTTTTTCTACTAGTAATGGCAGCGATCTGCGATTTTTAGCGGTACTGCGATATTTCAGCGGACATGTCGGACTATTTTGACACTTTTTTGGGACCATTGGCATTTATACAGCGATCAGTGCTATAAAAATGCACTGATTACTGTGTAAATGTCATTGGCAGTGAAGGGGTTAACCTGCAGGGGGCGCTCTAAGGGTTAACTATGTTCCCTGGGCGTGTTCTAACTGTAGGGGGACTGCACTATCTGGGGAAGGGAAGTGGTCACAGCCTTCGTATACAGGAAGGCTGTGATCATAGCCCTTTCCCCTTCACACAGAGCGGAGGTCCGTGTTTACATACACGGACCTCCGTTCCTCCGCTCAGGGGGGGCCATCGCGGGTAGCCGGCGGCAATCGAAGCCGCTGCACCCACTCCCTGGCCCTCCCCGAACACAGTGAGGCTCGCCTCCGCAGCCGCCGCCATATGACGGCGTTTTGCGGGAACGAACCACTTTGCCGCCGTCAGATGCCGATCGGCGGTCGGCAAGTGGTTAAGAACGCCTCGCCATGTTATCATACACACACAGGCGTTTAGGAGCTGTAAGTGGCATAGGCATTTTTAAGTTTAAAAAAAAAAAACAACAGGACCAGCGCGCTCTGAGGCGCGGCGCTAGAGCTGTAAAAATGCCTGATGGCGCTGAATGCGTCTAAATGCATCTAAACACGGCTTAACGCTGTATACAGCTGCATTGGGCCTCGTTAGGTATTTCTCATGCATCTATTCAAAGTCAATGGTTCCCTATATGAGCCCATTGATTTGAATAGAAGTCACACCAGAAGTCTGATCATGATGATTCACTTTTCTGTGCAACTTGTGTGCTGGGGATCTTGAAGGAGAATCAAAAATGAAAAAATAAATTGCCGCGGGTTTCCCCCCCAAGATCCATACCAGACCCTTATCTGAGCATGCAGCCCAGCAGGTCAGGAAAGTGGGGGACGAGAGAGCGCCCCCCCTCCTGGACCATGCCAGGCCACATGCCCTCAACATGGGGGGGTGGGTGCTTTGGGGCAGGGGGGACCCTGCGCCCCCTCACCCCAAAGCACCTTGTCCCTATGTTGATGAGGACAATGGCCTCTTCCCAACGACCCTGGCCGGTGGTTTTTCTGGGTCTGTGGGTGGGGGGAGTTTATCAGAATCCGGAAGCGCCCTTTAACAAGGGAGCCCCAAGATCCCGGCCCCCGCCCTATGTGAATGAGTATGGGGTACAATTGTACCCCTAACCATTCACCTTAAAAAAAGTGTAAAAAATAAACACAGTACACGGGTTTTTAAAGTAATTTATTAAGTCAGCTCCGGTGTCTTCTCCCTCCTCTCTGCACTGTCTTCTCCCCCTCTCCGGTTCTCCTCCTCTCTGTGCTATCTTCTCCCCCTCTCTAGTTCTTCTCCTCTAGACGCTGTCTATTGCCTCTTCCGGGTCTCTTCTCTCCGCTGTCTTCTCCCTCTCTTCTTCCTCCGATGTTGCCTCGACATGCTGTCCCGGTGTAATGCTGGGTTGACTTGTGACATCACCGTCCTGTCATGGCACACGGTGGACCCAGCATTACACCGGGAGAGTGCATCAAGGCAACATCAGGGGAAGAAGAGAGGGAGAAGGCAGCGGAGAGAAGAGACCCAGCAGAGGCAGTAGACAGCATCGAGAGAAGGTAGAAGAACCGGAGGGAGAAGACGCCGGAGCTGCCTTAATAAATTACTTTAAGAACTTGTGTACTGTGTTTATTTTTGACACTTTTATTTAGGTGAATGGGTAGGGGTACAATATACCCCATGCTCATTCACATAGGGAGGGGGGCCGTGATCTGGGGGGCCCCCTTGTTAAAGAGGGGTTCCAGATTCTGATATGCCCCCCACCCGCAGACCCCGACAAACAACAGCCAGGGTTGTTGGGGAGTGGTCATTGTCCTCATCAACATGGGGACAAGGTGCTTTGGGGTGGGGGGCGCAGGGCATGTGGCTGCATGCTCAGATAAGGGTCTGGTATGGATCTTAGGGGGGGACCCCCACGCCATTTTTTTTGGCGTGTGTGTTCCCCTTAAAATCCATACCAGACTGGGGGGTCTGGTATTGTCTTGAGAGGGAACCCCACGCCAGCACACAAGTCACACCGAAAGACGGATCATCATGCGACTTCTATTCAAATCAATGGGCTCCCATAGGGGGAGAAAGCTGCTAAAAGCTAGTGCAGCTAAACGCGCATTGACGCCAATGCAAAAGGCTGCTAAAATTGCATTTTTAACGCCGCTTTTATCTGTTGTCAGAACTAGCTTTACAGCTTGTTTTTTCTAATGCTCCTGTGTATGAGGCCTTAAAGGAAATCCCAAATTTTGGGTTTTCAAATAGAATGTGCAATTTGCAAGTAGCTCCAGAGCTTAGTAAATGAGGAAAAGCTTCACTTTTCATGAATACCCAAACACATGCAAGGAAAATAAAAAATGAATTTTTGCTTGCACGTGATTGGATGATGGAAGTCAGCAGAGTTCCCCCTCATTTACTAAGCTCTGAAGTAACAGCACTTGCAAAGTCTTCAGTCTATGTCCCTTTAGTAAATCCACCCCATTACATGTAGTGAAATATATCTATTTTCTATGGTTATTTTGCCAGATTTTTGGAGACTTTTTTACGTACATACAAGCACATACATCATTTGCTGCAAACTTCCCAATCATCCTAAACATAATAAAATCTACATGCATATCACAATGGTCTAATCCCTATTTAGAACATACTGTATGATGTATGTAGCGGGGATACTTTACTTAACTTATTCACAATTATTTTTAGAGATATCTTTGGCTCAAATATTTGCAAGACAGATTATGAATAGACAAGTATTCTTACAAAGCTGTGGAACCTGAGCTGTTAGGATTGGGGTGTCATCAATTTGAAGGTTTGACAGATGATAGCAGAGTGTCACTTTCAAGAACATCAGAGACTGACAATGGCCATTCTCTAACAAGAAAAAACAGATCTTACCAAACATATAGCAAGGACTTTGCCAAATATCACAGCAAAAATTACTTTCAGGCTACGTGTGCATTTTCTGTGCAGTGCGGTGCGAATCCCAGCTCCATTTTGTTCAATGGGAACGCATTCGGAGATGTGTTCCGCATTGAATGAGGATCTTTCCTCCCCCCCCCCCCGCGGCCAGCTGATGGGCTGTGAGAATGGACAGGATCCGCTGAACAGCGGCTCCTTTCCTTGTCACTGGCAACGGAGCTAAAATTTGCACCGGACTGGTGTGAATCCAGCCTAAAGCAGGGTTTCTCAAGCAGGGTTCCATGGAAGCCCAGGGTTCCTCCAGAGGTTACCAGGGGAAAATAGTAAAAAAATTTACACACATCTATAAATACCAGTGGCGGCTGGTGAAATTTTAGGATGGGGGGCGCCAGACCCTGCCCTTCCTTTTTGACCTCTCCCACTTCTCATAAGCCCGCAGCCCTTATAGATTCCACCCATTGTGTCAGGAGTATACAGTACAGCGTCACTAGATAGGGTATACAGCATCGCCAGATAGGAGTATATACAGCATCACCAGATAGGGGTATATACAGCATTACCAAAGGGGTATATACAGCATCACCAGAGGGGTATATACAGCTTCACCAGAGGGGTATATACAGCATCACCAGGGGGGTATATACAGCATCACCAGAGGAGTATATAGCATCACCAGAGGGGTATATACAGCATCACCAGGGGGGTATATACAGCATCACCAGAGGAGTATATAGCATTGCCAGAGGAGTATATACAGCACCACCAGAGGAGTAAATAGTACCTCCCACCGCGGTGCCCGGTGCACTGACAGTACCTCCCAGGGCAGTTGGGACATCAAAGTCCCACACTTACCCCATCTAGGAGCGGGCAGGCAGCGAGCAGTGTCCGGCGAGCAGGGAGCGGCTTGGCTTCGGCCATGCATCCCCCTCCTCCTCCAAGAAAGGTGTCCTATAGCAGTGTTTCTCAACCTTTTTTGGTGAAGTACCCCTGCAGGTCTAAAAATTTTCCTAAGTACCCCTGTCTCAAGAAAGTAATTTCTGCTGTTTGGGCGTCATGGTTTCTGTGTGTGTGTAATGTCTATATGTGTCAGTACCTTTACGCTCTTAGCCCCCTCACACCTGTACGCTCTTAGCCCCCTCACACCTGTACGCTCTTAGCCCCCTCACACCTGTACGCTCTTAGCCCCCTCACACCTGTACATTCTTAGCCCCCTCACCTGTACATTCTCAGTCCCCTCACATCTGTATATGTGACAGACATGTAACAAACACATATAAAGGCATATACAGTCCATAATACATTACACATGAGGGGTGCACATAATGGAAACGACCAGAGGTGGCAGCAAAGGGCCTGATGTCAGCTCAGTGCAGCTGCAGACTCACTCACATATAGAGACAGCCACAGAGCTCCCCTGCACTCGCTCCTGCCTTCTTACATCTCTGCCAGTCGGCTGTTCCTGTCCAGACGCTGGGGCCCCTTACATGTGTATGGGCTGTACCCCCCTGATGGCAGCCCTGCTTGAGAGACAGAGCCCTGGGCATACCTTCTGCCTGTGTTACGCCCCAGGGGTACAAGTACCACGGGTTGAGAAACCCTATCCTATAGGATAGTATGTCTTCTCAGCCAATTGGGAAACCGGTAACATACCGGCGCTTCCTAACTGGCGGAGAGCAGTTCAGTGTTAGAAAGGCAAATGTTCATTTTCCTTTCTAAGGACTCATGGCAGAATGCTCTGCACCACAAGCCACACTATATTGAAGCCTATTAGAGCCTACAGCTCTAATGAGATGCTTCAAAGAAACCCCCTGCCTCGGTAATTCATGCGGCCGGTGCCTCAAAGGCCAGCCGCATGAATAGGGGGTGGTTGCGGGTGGCCATGGATAGATTCATGCTATACATGAATCTATCCATAGCATATAGGGGGAGGCGAGGACAGAGGGGACAGCAACCGTACGCCCTTAATGGACGGGCCGCCCCTGATAAATACCCTTATTTCACCAATAATAAAGACAATGTTGTATTTTTTATTGGTGAAAAAAGGGTATTTATATATGTGGGTAATTTTGATACTATTTTCATTCAATATATGACATCTTTAAATATATTTTGTATTTACTTAATTGAACTTAGTTGTTTTTGATATAACATGTGTGTTCTGTGAAAGCAGCTTCCCTTTGATTGGTATTCTAGTCACCTTTTTTTATTTTGTGTAAATACATATACTGCAGGGACCGCACTGACTTGAGTGAGTTGGCACATTTCTATGGTTTAAACCATTTTACTTTTTTATTAGCAATAAAAACTGACAGGGGTTCTAATTCTTCTCCACTGTATCCATCCCACTAGATGCCACATGAGATAAACCCCTGCATGGTTTTATGAGATAAATACCGCACATTTCGATAAAATACCTCATGCAGTATTTTAGTAGCATTTTTTTTTGTGAATTGCAAAAAGCTTATTTGAAAAATGCTGAGTGCGCAGTCATGTTAGAACAGGAAGGGTAAATCCCCAAACTGTTCCCACAAAGTTGGGAGCATTAAATTGTCATGGTATGCTGACCAGGGGCAGGCCATCCATTAAGGGCGCACAAGCGCCGCCCCCTCTATCCACGCCACCCCCTATATGAATAATGGATAGATTCATGCATAGCATCCGCATCCACCCCCTATTCATGTATCCGGCCCCTTTCAGGACGCTGGCACATGAATTATAGCGGTGGGGGGTGTTTCTTTTTAAGCACCCGATTAGAGCCATAGCCTCTAATAGGTTTCGAAATAGGGTGGACTCGTGGCACAGGGCATTGCGCTCAGAGCCTATCCTGGTGTGTCAGAAAAGCAATTGCATATTCGCTTTTCTAACACTAAATCGCCTCTCCGCCAATCGGGAAGCGTGGGTCTGATACCCATTTCCCAATTGGCTGAAAGGTCAGGCGATCCTATTGGATGCCTATGAGGAGGAGGAGGGGGATGCACGGTGTAAGCCACCGTGATCCACACCACAGGAGGAGGAAGAAAGCTGCCGCTCGCCGGACATGCTGCCCCCCACCCACTTTTTAGATGGGGGTAAGTGCGGGGCTTTGATGTCCTGACTGTCCTCCAAGGGGGGGTTGCTGCCGCTGCCAGCCGACCCCCCCCCAAAAGAAAAACCCACCAGCCGCCACTGATGCTGATGCCTTAAAGCGGAGTTCTGCCCCTTCCAAAAATTAAAAGTCGGCAGCTACAAAAACTGTAGCTGCTGACTTTTAATATTAGGACACTTACCTGTCCTGGAACCCAGTGATGTCGGCACTCCAGCCGATTTTCTGATCGGCTCTTGGGTGCTGCTGCCGCCATTTGTGGTAAGGGAAACCTTCGGTGAAGCCTTCACCGCCGGTTCCCTACTGCACATGCGCGAAGCACACTGCGCTTTTTAACTGGCCCAGGGGCAGAGGAAGGAGGAGGGGGGTTGAACTTCTGGGGGACCTCGCCGCTTCGCGCAGCAGCCAGGTCTCATGAAAGTGGGGACAGGTACCTATTAAAAACAGGTAACCGTTCCCCCCTCCCCCCCCCCGGAAAAGTGCCTTATGTGGCACCGGAGGGGGAGGAAGCAAACTAGCGGAGCTTCCCCTTTTGGGTGGAGCTCCGCTTTTAGAGTTCCCTTCACTGGCACTAAGAGGCCAAGCGCAACCCGTGAAAAACAACCCCACACCATAATCCCCCCTCCACCAAAATGATTTGGATCAGTGCACAAAGCAGGGTCCATAAAGATACGGATGAGCGAATTTGGGGTGGAGAAACTTGACTGGCCTGCACAGAGTCCTGACCTCAACCTGATAGAACACTTTGGGATGAATTAGAGCGGAGACTGCAAGCCAAGGCTTCTCGTCCAACATCAGTGCCTGACCTCACAAATGCTCTTCTGGAAGAATGGTCAAACACTCCTAAACCTTATGGACAGCCTTCCCAGAAGAGTTGAAGCTGTTATAGCAGCAAAGGATGGGCCAACTCTATATTGAACTCTATGGACTAAGACTGGGGTGCCATTAAAGTGCATGTAAAGGCAGGCAGCCCAATACTTTTGACAATGTAGTATATTTTACCACAAGTTTTAAAGAGGAAAATACCATTTTGTGAATGGAGCCCATAATCATTTTCTTTTCTCTCTTTTTTCAGATCAAAACTTCCAGAATGTTTCCAAAATTCTCCTTTCTCCTGATAGTTGCAGTTATTTTGAGTTTTACCCATAAGTCATTGTGTCAAAACTGGGAAACATTTCAGAAGAAGCAGCTGACAGACTTCCTAAGTGTTGACTGTGATAAGGTCATGAGAAGAGCCTTGTTCCACTGCAAGGCACGGAACACCTTTATCTATTCACTTGCTGGGCCAGTGAAGGCCCTCTGTAGAGGAGTTCCAGGCACCAAAGATGTATTAAGTCATAAAGTGTTTACACTCATTGGCTGCATTAAAACAACAGAGTATTGCCAGTATAAAACCAAAAAATCAGCTAATGTAATTTGTATAACATGTGAGAATGAACTTCCGGTACATTTTGTCAATGTCGGGAGCTGCAATAATCCAGTTTAAAGTTTAAGTTTAACAACAGGGATGTGATAAGCAGCTGCAAGAAAATATATTGAGGTGGATTTACTAAAGACAAATAGACTGTGTGCTTTGGAAGTGCAATTGCACTAATTTTCCCCAGAGCTTAGTGAATGTGGTGAAGCTCTGCTGATTTCCATCATCTGCAAGCAAAAATGCTGTTTTTTTATATTTTTCTTGCACTTAATTGGATATTCAAAAAGTGAAGTTTCAGTATTGAGGTTGATGCTAGACTTTTTGTGATGTGTTAACCCGAGCCTGGGTATGCCCGATAGGCTCTGTTTTGTAACTAAAGTGAAAATCAATAAAAAGAATTAAAAAAAAAAAAAAAAGTGAAGTTTCAACACATTCACTAAGTTCTGGGGAAAATTAGTGCAACTGCACTTCCAAAGTTCACAGTCTATTTGCCTTTAGTAAATCCACCCCATTATTTCTGAGCAGAGGCCAAATCTAATGCAATAAAAAAAACTTTACCTAGGGAATCATTTTATATTAATTGAAGATAATCTTTCTTTCATCTCCTGAAATATTGTAATCAAAACTAAATACAAATCAACTCTATATTACACACAGCAGCAGACATTAAGATGGCTTTAAACATAAAGGGTGTTTTATAAAATTGCAATAAATGCAAAGGGGGGGGGGGGGGAGTGGGACTTTGTGTGAAGCATGTGGAGGTCATAATGTACCATTGATGGAAACATACAGAAATTGTTAGGTCATTTATTGATACATATACTCTTAAATACATACATATGATCTAAAAGAGGCAAGGCGTGATAATCAATCATAAGTAGTACATGTAAAATATTCTCTATCCATCAGTTTATTACAAGGATACAAATGGCAGATTGCATAATAAAGGCTGCATGGCCCAAGATCTAAAATTCCCCAGGGTGGTACCCCTAGGTATAACCGTAGAACTGGTATATACATGTGAAATAAAATAGCCATGGTAGTGGCGGGAACAAGACATATGGTAGCTCTACGTGTTTCGTGGCAGATAGGGCCACTAATCAGGAGCTAGCATGTTATAATCTGCAATAAAAGTTGAAAAATAGAGAGTGCGCATGCGCGGAGCATCCGGGATGGTAGCTTGAGACCGGAGCTCCGTCTCTCTTCGGCCGATCGAACCCCATTCAGCTGAGCAAAATCGAGGTACACGCCTGAGGTCCTCACTGACAGTCAGGGGAACCCTCAGAGAACGACCAGAAGGGGCGAGCTCCGGCTGGAAACACGCGGGCACATCCTCCGGGCGGGTCTTTGAAATCTAGGCCGCGGCTGCGGCCTGTGCGGCGCTCTCCAGCCAGCCGTAATATCCTGCTCTCCCGACTCCGGACTGGTAAGGCGGCTCAGGGGGGTGATGAATGTCAATCCCACGCATCCCTGCTTTCGGAGGTAGTCACAGACAACCACCCTAACCTAAAAAGTCCCCGCAGAGATCCGGGAGCCCTTGCAAGGGGTTGACCACCTAATTGAGACCGCGGCTTCGGCCTACTTAACCCTCCAAGACGGCCTTTAGACACCATAAGGTGAGAGACATTCAATCCTGGATTTTACCCTTTGATACCCCACTACACCTTCCTGCCGGGATCAGATACTCTCTTAAGACGCTGTCTTGTATACTCATCCACCTAAGGGACAGGGTGTCTGTCTGCTCTCCATTTTATGTCTGAAACATACACCAAGAAAGTGGCACACCGCCAACTCCTTTTTGGGGATCAACCCCCAAAAACCCTGCAGTATGGCAACTAACTCTACAACAAGCCACTTGTCAGATCAGGAGGACTCTATTGCTGATCGCCCCTCCCTGCAATCCCCCACAGAGGTTGCCCGCAGTCCTCCCATAAGCCCAATAACAAATCATTTACTCTCTCCGGCCTCCACTGGCTATCCCTTAGGGAGAATAATGGGTGATACACTGAACTCTTCTCAGAAGAAATCTCCTCTGGGACTATCCTCTGTCTTCAGCACCCCTGAGGGCCTCCTCATGAATCCTCCAGCCACCCCTACCCCTCAACAGGCTCAGCCAGAACTGAACTTACTGCTCCACAAATTTTCTGAAATGCTGGCCTCTGGCCTTGCCCAAACCGCAGCACAGATAACCTCCTCCATCAAAGCAGACTTACAGAGTCTAGGGGCAAGAATGGATGTCATAGAACAGGCAGTGGACAACACAATAGCCCGCGCTAATCAAAACACGGCCTGTATCCAAACTCTGCAAGACCAACTGGATTCTGCTCTAGCAAAAATTGATGACCTAGAAAATAGGAGCCGGCGGGAAAGCTTCCGCATCAGAGGGATGCCTGAGTCGGTTACAGATGTTCACGGAGCAGTGACCTCTCTCATCAAGAGCCTAATACCTGATATCACACCTCGGAAGCTTGACTTAGACAGAGCTCATAGAGCCCTAGGTCCCCCTCGCCAGGATGGCCTACCCAGGGACATTATCGTCAAGCCCCACCACTATGGGGTTAAAGAGGAAATCATGAGGAGGTCTCGCAACACTGAAGCCATCAACATCCAGGGCCACCCTATCCAGATAATTGCGGACATTTCTCCGACCACAATTCAGAGGAGACGGGCACTTAAGCCCCTACTGACTATCCTTACCCAGAAGAACGTCAAATATTGGTGGGCCTTCCCCTTCCGCCTGACCTTTCAGTATAAGAATAAACCCTTCCACTTTGCTACCTTGGCAGAAGGAGAAAAACTATTACTGCAGTTGGGCCTCATCTCCCAGGAACTTCCCCCTGTGTCCTCAACCCTACGACAAGGATCCTCAAAACGACCGCCACCAGGGAGCCCATTGAATCCTATCTGGCAGAAACAAAAACCTAAGAGGGTACGTGATTCGGTACCCCCTTGATGGATTAATGAAGATACCCCAACCGGGGGTTTGGTTTGTTCTCACTTTTAGAATTATTTTTGACTTTACCACCTGTTGTGCCCCATGCTCAATGTCCCCACCTCTAACTGGGTCTTCTCAACCTGCAGAGACAGGTCTTTTGGATTTCTTTTTCCGGATCAAAACACAACTGTCTCTGCTCTCTGAGAACTTTTTTTGTTTTTTTTTCTAGTTGGTACTACATCAGATGTACTTTCTCAGGAAAATTTGAGGTGGCCCATAGCCCTTGTCGAACTCCTTTTTAGAAGTTGGATTTTGAGGCAGTTGGTCTACCCATGATACCTAAGTTGAGTTACCACCCTTTAGGTTCCATTTGCAGCTCATGAGGAGCAGGGGAGGGGATGCCTGTGTCTCCCATCCGTCTATTCCTCAACTAGATGATATTGAGCCGAATTTGTTTACTTATGTTTGTCTTGTTATATAAGCTTGATTGCAATAACTGTTGTGTACTATAATGTTACATAAGTGTTCTTATGTTTTATTTCACTATTGCCCCTATTCACCCGGAGGCAGCCATTCCCCTCTGAAATACAGTAAGGGGGTTCCTCCGGCTGAGGAGAGACAATGCGACACTCCTGCTGTTTGACCAGAGAGCCATTCTGGCCCTCAAGGACTTAGCCAAGGCGCTCATATCTGAGCCGCCTTTCTTTAGGGACCTGGCTTATCTGGGGCCCCGGGCCAGGGTGAGACTGTTCTCGCCCTTCCCACAGGGACCTCGGGACACTGTTGTCCTGATGGCCCTTCTTCTTTTCTCGATCTCCCTTTCCTTTTCCCACTATATGCTAAATGAGTCTCTTCTCTATCTAATATATACTTTTTTGCAGGCTTCTCTGGGCGTTCCAACCCCCGGGCGCATCTCGACTATTAGGACGTCAGGGTCAAATTTGGGTCTCGGGCTCTCGCTCCCTGTCACAAGGGTAAGTCGCAAATCTCAAATAGCGGGGTCTTTTCCTCGGTGTCATGGCTGATATCACCCACACTATGGCGATTTTTAAGCTCGCCTCCCATAATGTTCAGGGGATGAACTCCCCATCTAAGAGACACAAAGCTTTTGATCACTACAATCGTAAAGGGTACGATATTCTATTCCTACAAGAAACCCACTTTCCAAATAATTATAACCCGAACTATATTCATCACAAATACCCCACCTTTTACCTAGCCAATGCTGAAGTAAAGAAAAGGGGAGTTGCAATTTGCCTCTCTAAAAAGATTGCTTTTACCCACAGTTCAACAATTAGGGACAATGACGGAAGGTATATTCTGGTCAAAGGACACATTAACGGCTCCCTCTACACGCTCATTTCATACTACGCCCCTAATCATGGGCAAGCTTCCTTTTTTTCTTCCATGCTCAACCGCTTAGCTCCTCACCTGGAAGGGAGGGTCATCATGGGGGGCGACTCTAATATAATGTTTGACCAAATCAGAGATAAGACCACAAAAGGGGGCCCCAGGCTTAGGAAACCTCCAAAGCAGAGTTTACGCATAGCCCAGCTTCCCCACTCGTTAGGACTGATTGACACCTGGAGAGAACTCAATCCATTTGCTATGGATTATACTCACTTCTCTGCCCCACATGGGACATACGCTAGAATAGATCACATATTTGTTCCCACTTCATCCATCCACATGATCAAAAGAGCAAATATTCATGCCATTCCTTGGTCTGACCACTCTTTGGTCTCACTTCAGCTTGAGGGAGGTCCTCTTCTCAGGGGTCCTCAACCTTGGAGACTCAATGAATCCATTATCTCAAACCCGGTTCATTGCGCACTTCTAGAAAAGGACTTGCGTGAATATTTCTCATTGAACGATACAGTAGACACCTCCCCGGACCTTTTATGGGAGGCCCACAAAGCAGTCATGAGGGGGAGGATCATTCAACTTTCCTCTAGATTAAAAAGAGAACGCCAAACAGACATAAGAAATCTTGAATCAGAATTTAGACTGGCCAGCAAACAACACAAAAAATGCCCTACCGGCCCTTCCCTAGCTGCTCTTGAAGCCGCCAGGCTATCTTTGAATCTTGCCCTCACATCGAATGTTGAAAAACAAATGGCATGGTCGAGAGGTAGGAATTATCTCCTCTCTAACCAAATTGGGCCCTCCCTGGCGCATAAACTATCTCCTAGGACACGCACGTACTCAATGCCTAAAGTTAGAACCTCATCAGGACAGTTATCCCAAAATCCGCAAAAGATCCTAGAATCATTCACTGAGTTCTACAAGGAACTTTATGCTAGTAAAGATTCAAATCCCCCAACCGCTATTAATGACTTCCTACTTGGAACTACTTCTACCGTCTTCTCCGATAATCATCGGGAAGCCCTAGAAGCCCCATTTACGGAATTCGAGGTTAAGGAGGTCATCAAAAGCTTGAGGAATGGTGCAGCCCCGGGCCCAGATGGGTTCTCCTCCGCGTACTTTAAATCCTTTCAAGAGGTCCTCTCCCCTTTCCTGGTCCGGTTCTCCAACTACCTACAAGGAGGCAAACCTATCGAATCTAATGCCAACGTTGCTTTCATCTCAGTTATCCCAAAACCCGGGAAAGACCTGAGCGAAATTAGCAATTTTAGACCTATCTCACTTATAAATGTTGATCTTAAAATTATGACAAAAATTCTATCTAACAGACTATCCAAATTCATAGGCCTTTATGTGCACAAGGACCAGGTTGGATTCATCCCGGGAAGACAAGGGCCGGACCAGGTCAGAAGGGCCACCGATATCATATCCCTAATGAGATCGGGTTGGGACGGAGGAACGCCTCAAAAAGGCCTTCTTCTCTCTCTGGATCTACAAAAGGCCTTCGACACAGTCTCCTGGCCATTTCTTTTTGCAGCATTAAACAAATGGGGGGCTGGACCTAAATTCCTCAATATTTTGAAGTCTTTATACTCTCACCCAACTGCCAGGATTAAACTATGTGGCCACTATTCGGAACCCTTCCCGATAGCGAGAGGTACAAGGCAAGGCTGCCCTCTATCTCCGCTATTGTTTGCCCTGGTGATTGAGATGTTAGCCATTAGGATCAGGGAGGAGCCCAACATACATGGAGTGCGATGCGGTCCAACCCTCCACAAATGCGCGTTGTTTGCAGACGACGTTCTCCTCTTCCTCACCACGCCCACGACATCAGTCCCTAGTATTTTCAGGCTTCTTACGGAGTTTGGAGGGGCTTCTGGTCTCCAGGTCAATATGTCCAAGACTCTCGCCTTGAACATCTCGACCCCACAAGAGGAGGTGGATCTCCTTCAGAAACATTTTACTTTTGGTTGGAAGTCCAATTACATTCCTTATCTGGGCATCAATCTGTCCTCAACCATCAATACGCTCCACAAACATAATTATCCACCACTTTGTAGGAAACTAATCTCCGATCTCTCACAATGGTCCCAATACAGGATGTCTTGGTTGGGACGGGTCAATGCAGTTAAAATGACACTCCTACCCAGAATCCTGTACCTGTTTCGCTCTCTACCCATCCCAGTACTTAAAAGTCAACTATCCAAACTTCAATCGGAAATAAATCGATTCATTTGGGGAAAGACTGGGTCCCGCTTCGCTAAAAATATCCTCTATAGACCTAAATCCAGAGGGGGTCTGGGACTCCCCAACCTTTGGTTTTATTACCGAGCAGCCCAGTTCACACAAATCTCGATAATTTACTCGCCAAGAGATAAACCAGACTGGCTAAGCATGGAGAGGCAATCAGTCCCTAAAAACACCATTGATTTCCTGATATGGAGCTCCCCCAAATCTAGACCACCGGTCTTATCACCTTCCCTTTCCCATTCCTTGTCCTTATGTGACTCACTACTAGTGTTGAGCGAACCCGGACTGTAACGTTCGGGTCCGTACCGAACTTTCGGGTGTCCGTGGCACGGACCCGGACCCGGACATTTCAAAAATCGTTCGGGTTCGGTCCGGGGTTCTGCTATTTTATTCCACGTGTTGAGAAGCTGCAGGGCAGCCAATCAACAAGCGTTTCACTGGTTTGCCCTTAGAAGCCATCACAGCCATGCCTACTAATGGCATGGCTGTGATTGGCCAGTGCATCATGTGACCCAGCCTCTTTATAAGCTGGAGTCACAGTGCTGCAGTCACATGCTCCTTGGGTTAGTATAGGGAAAGGTAGCTGACGGCGTGAGGGACAGATTTTAGCCATTTTAAGACCTGATCCTGCATCCTGAGATAGATTACTTTACTACTGCTGTCTGTGCTGTTGCTCTGAGGACAGATAGCAGAAA
>BLSH010111223.1:453464-465820 GCA_018402905.1 Glandirana rugosa | reverse complement strand
GTTTATGCCTTTCTAAAGAAGTGTCAATCTCGACACTTTTACACCTTATCTGAGGGAGGTCTGCACTAAAACCGGTCGTACCATCTAACGAAATTGGTGTTGTCATGGACCGTGCTTTTGGGGGAAGGACAGGTCCGGTAAAAAGTCGAAAGTCGCGATAGTGTGAAACTTACTCTTAATGAGTCAGTACGTTGTGCCATGGGTATACTTTAAACGCAGGAAAAAAAGTGTGTTTATCTCGAAAGAAAACCACCATAAATTAGTGATCCTCCCCCAAATAAAAAACACGATATTTATTTTTTTCTAACTTTAAAAAAACTTTTTTACGGAAAAAGAAACAAAGCCAGTATTGTAAAACGTTTCAAAAAATAAACCCCCTCCTAGTGATTAAATACCACCAAAAGAAAGCTCTATTTGTGTGAAAAAAAGGACGCAAATTTCATATGGGTACCGTGTTGCATGACTGAGTAATTCTCATTCAAAGTGTGATAGCGCTGAAAGCTGAAAAATGGCCTGGACAGGAAGGGGGTTTTCGTGCCAGGTACTGTTGTGGTTAAAGCAATCTACCATGCTGGCCAAAATCACGTCTGGAGGGAGTCTATTCCACATTTTCACAGCTCTAACTGTGAAGAAATCTTTCCGTATTTGGAGATAAAATCTTTGTTCCTCTAGACATAAAGAGTGCCCCCTTGTACTTTGTGATGACCTTAAAGTAAATAACTCAACACCAAGTTCACTATATGGACCACTTATGTATTTGTACATGTTGATCATATCCCCCCTTAACCTCCTCTTCTCAAGAGAGAATAAATTCAGTTCCTCTAATCTTTCCTCATAGTTGAGCTCCTCCATGCCTCTTATTAGTTTGGTTGCCCTTCTCTGCACTTTCTCCAGTTCCCCAATATCTTTTTTGAGAACTGGTGCCCAAAACTGAACTGCACATTCCAGATGAGGTCTTACTAATGATTTGTACAGGGGCAAAATGACGTCTCTATCTCTGGAGTCCATACCTCTCCTAATACAAGAAAGGATTTTGTCTTGTCTTGTACTATGCTTGAACGTGGAATAATCTGTCACCTTTTGCTGGTCCAGGTGGACAGACTTATAGCAGTACCACTCCACCTAGACTGCGAGACAACTAGTAGTGCTACTGATTGTGTCTGGTGTGCAATGATCAACAAGGTAATTGTTTTGCTTAAACTATTCCTACTCAATGTAAGTGCATTTTATATGTGGGGATGAGAGACACTACACACCACTAGCTCAACAGACTGAGGTTGTTTACATTCATTTTCACCTTTTGAGCTAGTGGTGCATGGTCTTGTAAATATATGGATGATGACTAATCATTTATATAATTATTATTGCAATTATTAGCGTTACTATGGAAACAGGAGTGTACACAATGCAAACTCTTCCTTCTAAATTAATCTCTGCAACTTGGTTCTCCAGAGAGAGACATTTATCAGATCCCAGAACAGATAACAAAGTCCACAGAGTACTTGCAAATGATACATTTAAAATACTTAGTCCTGTTCTGTCATAGCAAACATAGAGGCACTTCACCCATCCAGCATACTGTATTTATCCAATCTATATTGTGCATCTAGGTAGCTTCAATGCACGCAGTAGTTTATACTATCCCCTAGGCCTGTGCTTCCATACATCAATTACAATTTTTTCTTGATATTTCTTGACTTAAATGTAGGGCAATGGGGTTGATTTTACCAGCTCCTTTGATGTTATGTATGACAAATAATGTCTCTTGGCCTAGAACAGATGCATCCATAATTTTGTTCAGATATTTCCTTATTATTTAAGGCTATGTTGGCAGTTCTAATGATGTGATAAATTTAAATGCCACTATTCATATGAAAGGTAAGAAAAGATCCTTCACTAATATGTCCTTTACAGCTAAGATAAGGGTGCAGCACGCACTTGTTGATATGTTGCCCATAGGAAGGGAGGCACTTTTCTGACCCAACATATCATGCCTTGGTTGTACATATAGCCATGATTATTTAGAATTTGCTTGGGTTGTGTCAGATTTAAAGAAAAATGAAAATCAATACCAGTATAAAAATATGTATACAGTATATAACTAAATATAAATAATGTGATTCCATGTATGCATAGAAACAAATATGAATCTCCAAAGTAATGATACTGTGTAATCCACATAAGAAACAGCAATCAACATATCATAGTGTCCAAAAGTGTCCAGAAGTAGTCCAAAAAATGACAGAATTGAATGTCCCTGTAGCATGCAATATGTGGGATGTATGGTACGTATGCTAAATGTGCATCTCAAAGAACATGTCGCTAACATTAAGCAGGAATTTAAGGGACATTATCTGGTCAAAAATCATGGTAGATGGCACAACTTAGATCCTACTAGATGCTATTGATAAATATGCACTTCATTGGAAGGGCAGTCATAAAAGGAGAGAAATCTTTACTAGAAACCAGCTGAATATACAAGGCTCTATGGGCTGAATGTAAAGTGGGACATCAAGTGTTTCATTAACAAATTCCCATCCAGCCAAGTACCGGTAGGTCGCTGGATAGGAAGGGTGACATCTGAGTCTGCAACGATGACTGAGGAATCCGTTTTTTTCAGCTGGCGATTCCAAAGGTGGGTAAAATAATTTGAGCAGCTAAAGATTACTTTTACAGGAGGCAGAAGGGGGTCCCACCCCTCCCCTGCAGCCTTTACCAGGCTCTCCTGAGTGATCTGGGAGCCCGGTAAGGATGTGTCTGGTGGCATTTGGGTCCAGGCAGAATTTTTTTAGTGTGAAAGTTATAGCATTTACAAACTATGATATATACAGTATATTTTAATCATTTCTTTACGCTTTGATTGCTGTGACCATGATGACCATTGTAAGAGCAATGTTTTGAACTGTCATGAATAGGTTAAGCTCATAAAATCTGTGATCACTAGTGATCTGGGTTTGGCTACAGCTAATCACATAGTACAGGATGCTGTGATTGGCCCATGTACCATGTGATAGCTGTAGGCGAATCATAGCATCACTCAAATTGAGCTGTTATGAATGAAACTCATTAATATCAACTTTGTTGACATTGTGATCATGTGATCACATAGGGAAGGCGGCCGGCTATCGGGATCCACAATCTGCTCTGTTCAGTGGCACAGCACACCCCTAACCCGGAGCAGGCTGGATAACGTGCATGTACATCATCCAGCCTATCATGCCAGCTGCCCATAGTAAGTGTACTGTGGGCTGTCGGCAAGTAGTTAATCCTTTTAGTTGGATTCAGTCACTGGCAAATTCCTGACATTTTTTGGACTGTTTATGGACACTTATGGACACTATGATATAGGGATTGTTTTTTTTTTTTCTTATGTGGATTACACTCTATAATTACTTAGTTACTGAGCTCACAATATTAATATTTGTTTTTAAACATTGTTTATATTTTATTATACAGTGATACCTTGGTTCACAAACTTAATTTGTTCCACAACTCTGGGCGTGAACCAAATTGGTCGCGGACCGAGGCAAATTTTCCCATAGGTTTCAATGTAAGTCAGGTCCATTCTGAACTTTTTTTTTGTTTTTGAACCACAAAAATATGAAACAAAGTACAGTAGAGTATTAAGAAAGAGAACACTAACCTTGCTTGAAATGACTTCCTGTGTGGAGGAAGGTGCGTAGGAGGCCTTTGATGGCAGCTTTCTTCTTCAAAATAGTCAAGATTGTCGACTTCACCATCTTGTACTCCGAAGCCAAATCAGTCGCACGAATCCCACGGTCATGCTTTTCAACAATTTCCTTCTTCAGCTCAATGGCTATTTTTTTCACAACCATATTCTTGCAATTCCTACTCTGCACATTCTTGTCACCTTCATTACCGCTCTGCGCTTTCTTTTTACCACCATGCTTGCTCTGCACATTCTTGTCACCTTCATTACCACTCTGCACATTCTTGTCACCTTCATTTTCGCTCTGCACATTCTTGTCACCCTCATTACCGCTCTGCACATTCTTGTCACCTGCATTACTGCTCTGCACATTTTTGTCACCTTCATTACTGCTCTGCACTTTCTTCTTACCACTATGCTTCCTCTGAATTTTCTTTGGAGCCATACTAGATGTCCGGTACAGTACAGTATGTGATAAAAATCACACAAAAAAGCTTTACAGCAAGTGTACACTGGGATGTATGTTACTGTACTGTACAGTATGTGCTAAAAGCACACCAAAACGCTTCTACGTTCTCTTCACAGTACACTTTCAGTGTCTTTCTGTGACCGCAATCTCACCTACAGGAAGTCGCGACCACGTGTCAGAGCAGGGAAGGTGGCTGTGGCTCGTGTTCGTAAATCGAAGCGGAGTTCACGTACCAAAGCAAATTTTTGTGAACTCTCCTGTTCACGAACCAAGTTGTTCATGAACAGAAGCATCACTGTATATATACAGTATATATTTTTATGCTTTTATTGATTTTTTATAATGGTAGTGCTGCACTTTTTCCTTTATCACTTGATTTAATTTACAAAATGTAATTTTAAAATTTCACAAATTTTAGTGCCGGCAGCTCCAAGGCCTTTTACCTCAAGCGCAGAATATTTCTATTTATATTACATTTGAAGAGTACAAACAATATATTGTAAAAGGAAAATTTTAATTTTGGATGTGTCTCTACAAATTTTTCTACTAGTCATACTGCTTCAGGAGACTGAAGCTATCAGACTGAACTTACTAGCAGGGAAAGGGCTCAACTTGCACTCAAGAAACTTTTTGGCTTTTTACCCACTACCAGACCAGACCTATTCTGGAACTTGTTTACAGGTAACAATCAGTATTTTTTGCTAGAAAATTGCTTTGAACCCACAAACATTATATATATTTTTTTATAGCAGAAGCCATAGAGAATAAATTAGTGGGTTTTGCAATTTTTTATATCACACGGTATTTGCGCAGTGATTTTTCAAATGCTTTTTTTTTAACCTCCCTGGCGGTATGATTATTTCAGATTTTTGGTGCTGAAAGCGGTTACGATTATTTTGCATGGAAATTTGGCGTTTTATATTGTAGGCCTGTAATTCTTAGCAATAACTCAGTTAAATCATTCTTATTTACTATCGGTGTTTACTAGCTGATAAAAAAACACTTTTGACTCAAAGGGACACTTTTTGGTTGCTATGGACATTCTCAAGTTTCCAGGCAGAAACAACGACACATATAATATAAAAGTGCATGCAGGGCACTGGGCAAACCACTAGGGACAAAGGGGATAAGAAATGTTTTCATACAGTAATGTAATCTATAAGATTACAGTGTACTGTATGTGCTGTGTGTGTTTCACTTTTTGAATTTCCCGCCGGTCTCCGTCCCCGTGCGACGCGACGCTCGCAGGGAACGGAGCCCGGCACACAGGAATCATCTGGCGGCGGACACAGCTCGCAGACACGGCGGGGGACATTGCTGGATCCAGGGGACAAGGTGAGTAGCGCTGCCTGGATCCAGCAATGCAATCCCGAGTGCGGCTCGGGGTTATCGTTCTTGGTACTGAAAATCCACCCCGAGCCACACTCGGGAACACCGCCAGGGAGGTTAACCACATGCCGACCGCCAACCGCAGGTTGACGGTGACAAAGTGGTGCGATATCGCAAATCGCCGTCATCTGACGGCGGCTGCGAGATCGCGCACTGTGAGCGCGCACGCCGCCGGAGGCGCGCCCGCGCGCTCACTGTGTTTGGGGAGGGCCAGGGAGCGGGTGCGGTGGCTTCGATTGCTGCCGGCTACCCGCGATGCCCCCCCCCAGAGTGAAAGAATGGAGGTCCATGTAAGTAAACACGGACCTCCGTTCTGTGAGAGGGGGAAGGGCTGTGATCACAGCCTTCCTCTACACGGAAGCTGTGATCGCTTCCCTTCCCTTGCTAGGACAGTCCCCACACAGTTAGAACACACCCAGGGAACATGGTTAACCCTTAGAGCGCCCCCTGCAGGTTAACCCCTTCACTGCCAATGGCATTTACACATTAATCAGTGCATTTTTATAGCACTGATCGCTGTATAAATGCCAATGGTCCCAAAAAAGTGTCAAAATGGCCCGACATGTCCGCCCCAATATCGCAGTACCGCTAAAAATCGCAGATCGCCGCCATTACTAATAAAAAATAAAAAAAAATAAAAACCCCAAAAATGAATTCTCATCATCCGTAAACGCGGCCACTTTTGCGCAAACCAATCAATAAACGCCGATTGCGATTTTTTTTTATCGCAAATATGAGGAAGAATATAAATCAGCCAAAAACGGTGAAAAAAAATGTTTTTTTGTATTTTTTTTTTGTATTTGTATTTTAGCAAAAAATAAGAATTTTTTTGCAAAATTGTCGCTCTTCTTTTGTTTATAGCGGCAATCAGAAATGACGCAGCGATGATCAAATACTACCAAAAGAAAGCCCTGTTTGTGGGAAAAAAAGGACGCAAATTTCGTTTGGGTACAATGCCGCACGACCGCACAATTGTCAGTTAAAGCGACGCAGCGCTGAATCGCAAAAAGGGCTCTGGTCCTAAAGTGGGAAATCCTTCCGGGGCTGAAGTGGTTAAATACACTTTTTTTAATTTTAATGCAAAAAACACACTACATAACCCGTTTTTTTTTTGTAAAATATAAAAGATGATGTTACGCCGAGTAAATAGATACCAAACGTATTACACTTTAAAATTGCGCATGCCTGTGAAATGGCAACAAACCATGTCGATTTTACTATCCATAGGTGACATTTTTGCCCATGATCTGACGTCCGCGGTGATACCTCACATGTGCGTGACTATTGCCGCCTGCGTGCATACGGAACTGACACATGCGTTCATTTTGTGCAAGAGTACGGATGGGGGAGGCACTTTAATTTTTTTTTAATTATTGATTTTTTGGGGTTTTCTTTACATTGTTGCTTTAAATTTTTTTTTTATTGTAAACCTTGTGAGAGCAATAGGCATGTGACAGGCACTCTTTATGGAGAGATCTAGGGTCTATAAGACCCCAAATCCCTCTTCTGCTTTTAAAAGCATTCGGTCACACCAAGATCAGTGTATTTGAAGTTAGGTCATCGCTTCCAGGTTACCATAGCTGAGAGTCGATCAAAGCCGATCCTGGCTTTGTTCATCTCTCTGATCAGCCAGTAGATTCGCCGGCTGCTCGCTCGGGTCTCCTGGTGGGATGGGAGAGCCCGAGAAAGCCATGGAAGGCAGTTGGGGTGTCCCCTCCAGCTGCTTGTAAAAGCAATCCAGAGGCTAGTTAGTCACTAGGATTGCTTTTGCAAGACAGCCAACTACCGTCTCTAACAAATTTCACCTGGTTGATGTCTGCAGCTGCAGGCAACATCCCGGTATAACCACTTGAAGTCTAGTGACGTATGGGTACATTGCTGGTCGGCAAGTGGTTACTCTGGATCTTTGTCTTAGTGGGAAGATGGTCATACTATTAACTGATTTTTGTATCCAACCTTTTTCAGCTGTTGCATTTTATATCATTTATATTTTTTTTATTATGTTACTTATTATTAGGGCCAATTAAAGTTCATCTCCAAGCAAACATTAATACCCTGTTTGGTAAGGAGTGTTACAATTTTTTGCATTGTATGTTTTTTGTTTTGGCACTTGTGGCCTAACAGACATAAACATATGCCATTTTTAGTGATGGTCATCCCTGGACTGTTATTGTAACAGATGGATTTCCTTTATCAAGAGAATTGTGAGACATTATTTTTATATTATGTTATAATAGCCATTGGCCATTTTAATCCCCAAATGGTTAATCAGTTATCTATTAACTTAGGTCAACATTAGGATATCTGCCCGGTTAGAGTGCCCTGAACAAGATTTTATAAACATAAGTTTATCATTAAATTTTGTTAGCATTTATATAATTATATTAGATATTTGAATAACACAGTTTTAAAAGCACCTGCAAACATTGGGTGAATATTGCCTGATCCTTCCATTTTTTTCAAATATTTTTATTGAAACTTTGCAATTTACAAGCCTCAAACAGAAACAGAAAGCGGTAGATTTACAAAGCTTGTATCTAACCCACTACCAATGTTTCCTTTTACTGCATTGATATCATGTCCTTGTGCCTAATATAATGCAGTTTTAACCACATTAACATGCAGTATATGTGAATAGGTACCTATTACCAAAATATTAATTTATAGTGGAAACATGTATGAATAATTTGGATTTAACTGTTAATATAATCAGTTAATCTGTATAGAAGATCTACAAGAAATATAGAAAAAAAGAAAATAAAAGAAAAAAAAAAAAACAAAGAAAGAAAACAGAGATAAAATAAAATAAAGAAAAATCCTTTATATTAGTAATAATATAAAGTAATAGTAACAGTTGTTCATCGATAGTATTGTGGTTCACTATGTTGAAGGTCCTTGGAATTTCCGCAGATACTTGGAAGACTAGGAATCACTTGATGAATTATTAGTCTGCCTAGAGAATTATTCATATTTGCTTTAACCACTTGCCGCCTAGCCACCGTCAAATGACGGAGGGGCAGTGGGGCTCTCGTTCTGGGATGACGTCATATGACGTCGCCCCAGAAAGTGCGCACCCGCGCACCGATCACTTCCGCGCCGTGTTGCCAGGACATGACCCCGATCTGTGTAAATAACCATGGCCGCGGCTCTTTAAAGTGCTGCCCATCACTGCTGCCCATCAATGTCACCCATCAATGCCCATCAGTGCCACCCATCAATGCCCGTCAGTGCCGCCTATCTGTGCCGCCTATCTGTGCACACCAATGCTCCCTATCAGTGCCCATCAGTGCCACCTATCAGTGCCCACCAGTGTCACCTATCAGTGCCCACCAGTGCCACCTATCAGTGCCAACCAGTGGCACCCATCAGTGCCACCTATCAGTGTCCATAAGTGCGGCATATTAGTGCCTCCTCATCAATTACTTATTTATGAAATTTACTGACAAAAACCAAGAAAAACTTTTTTTTTCAAAATTTTCGGTCTTTTTTTTTTTTTTTTTTAGCAAAAAATAAAAAACCCAGCAGTGATTAAATACCACCAAAAGAAAGTTCTACTTGTGTGAAGAAAATTATAAAAATTTCACAGTGTAGCATAACATCGCAATTGTCATTCAAAGTATGACAGCGCTGAAAGCTTAACCACTTGCCGACCGCCGATCGGCATCTGACGGCGGCAAAGTGGCTCGTTCCTGCAAATCGCCGTCATACGACGGCGGCTGCGGGAACGAGTTTAGTGAGCGCGCGCCGCTGGAGGCGCGCCCGCGCGCTCACTGTGTCCAGGGGGGGCCAGGGAGCGGGTGCGGCGGCTTCGATTGCCGCCGGCCACCCGCGGTGGACTCCCGGAGCGAATGAGCGGAGGTCCGTGTAAGTAAACACGGACCTCCGCTCTGTGTGAGGGGGAAAGGCTGTGATCACAGCCTTCCTTTACGTGAAGGCTGTGATCACTTCCCTTCCCCAGCTAGGCAGTCCCCCATACAGTTAGAACACGCCCAGGGAACATAGTTAACCCTTAGCGCGCCCCTGCAGGTTAACCCCTTCACTGCCAATGGGATTTACACAGTAATCAGTGCATTTTTATAGCACTGATCGCTGTATAAATGCCAATGGTCCCAAAAAAGTGTCAAAATGGTCCGCCATGTCCGCTGAAATATCGCAGTAACGCTAAAAATCGCAGATCGCGCCATTTTTAGTAAAAAAAAAAAAAAAATAAAAACCCCAAAAATGAATTCTCATCATCCGTAAACGCGACCACTTTTGCGCAAACCAATCAATAAACGCAGATTGCAATTTTTTTTATCGCAAATATGAGGAAGAATATAAATCGGCCAAAAACGGTGAAAAAAAATGGTTTTTTTTTTGGATTTGTATTTTAGGAAAAAGTAAGAAATTTGGGTTTTTTTGCAAAATTGTCGCTCTTCTTTTGTTTATAGCGGCGATCAGAAATGACGCAGAGGCGATCAAATACCACCAAAAGAAAGCTCTGTTTGTGGGAAAAAAAGGACGCAAATTTCGTTTGGGTACAACGTCGCACGACCGCGCAATTGTCAGTTAAAGCGACGCAGCGTCGAATCGCAAAAAGGGCTCCGGTCCTAAAGCTGGAAATCCTTCCGGGGCTGAAGTGGTTAAAAAATGGCCTGGGTAGGAAGGGGGTGAAAGTGCCCAGTATTGAGGTGGTTAATGTACCATTTGGTATAAAGAAATGATCCTTCCAATTTAAAGTAGAACTACATTTGTGCTCATAAGTTTACATACCCTGGCAGAATTTATTATTATTATTATTATTATTATACAGGATTTATATAGCGCCAACAGTTTGCGCAGCTCTTTACATTAAAGAAGGGACACAGTACAATTATAATACAGTACGATACAGAAGGAATAGGAGGGCCCAGCTCGTAGAGCTTACAATTTAAAGGGAGGGGGAGGTGGTACAAAAGGTAATGGCTGCAGGGGATGATCTGATAGAGCTGGCTCAAGCATGGGTCTTAGGTGGAGGTGGGGTAGGCTTCCCTGAATAAGTGAGTTTTCAAGGATTGCCTAAAGGCGGACAGGGTGGGGGCTGACCGGACATTCTGGGGCAGGGAGTTCCAGAGGATGGGAGAGGCTCTGGAGAAGTCCTGTAGGCGAGCATGGGAGGAGGTAACAAGGGAGCTAGAGAAAAGGAGGTCTTGGGGTGATATTTGCGGATGAGATTGGCGATGTAGCTGGGGGCAGTGTGGTGGATGGCCTTGTATGTTGTGGTTAGTATTTTGAATTTTATACGGTGGGGTAGGGGAAGCCAGTGAAGGGATTGGCAGCAGACGTGGATCGGTTAGTAAGGTGTACAATTCTGGCAGCAGCATTCATGATAGACTGAAGGGGGGATAGCCTGTGTAATGGTAGGCCAGTGAGGAGGGAGTTGCAGTAATCAAGGCGGGAAATAACCAAGGAGTGAATAAGTTGTTTTGTGGTGTCATTAGTCAGGAAGGGGCGAATTTTTGAGATGTCGGCAGGATTTAGCCAGTGATTGTATATGGGGGCTGAAAGAAAGGTCGGAGTCTAGGATTACGCCCAGCACCCTGGTATGTGTGGAAAGATCAATGGTTGTGCCATTGATCTTAATGGTAAAGTCATGAGCAGGGGACCGAGGAGGAGGAAATATTACAAGCTCAGTTTTAGAAAAATTGAGTCTGAGGAAGTGGCGTGACATCCATACCGATATGTCATTCAGTTTGGAGACTGAGGAGACTGAGGTGCAGAGTTGAGGAGTCGAGAGATCTGGGTGTCATCAGCATAGAGGTGGTAGTTGAAGCCATGGAAAGTTATCAACTGGCCCAGGGAAGAGGTATAGAGGGAGAATAGGAGGGGCCCAAGGACAGAGCCTTGGGGCACCCCAACAGAAAGAGACAGAGGAGCGGAGGAGATATTGTTGTATGTGACACTGAAGGTGCGCTGAGATAGGTAGGAGGAGAACCAGCAAAGGGCAGAGTCACGTAGGCCAAGAGAGTGGAGTTTATTGAGGAGGAGTGGGTGGTCAACTGTGTCAAAGGGAGCAGAGAGGTCTAGGAGAATGAGTATGGAGTACTGCCCATTGGTTTTAGCAGTATGTAGGTCGTTGGTGAGTTTGAGTAGGGCAGTTTCAGTTGAGTGTTGTGGGCGGAAGCCAGATTGTAGGGGATCAAGAAGGCTGTTGTCAGTGAGGTAGCAACTCAAACGGTTGTAGACGAGGCATTCAAGAAGCTTGGAGGCAAATGGGAGCAGGGAAATGGGTCTTAAGTTATTCAAACAGATGGGGTTCAGTGAGGGTTTTTTAAGTATGGGGGTAACCAGCGCATGTTTGAGTGGAGAGGGAAAGGTGCCGGAAGAGAGGGAGAGGTTGAAGATGTGGGTTAGAGAGTTTAGGACAGAGCAGGAGGGTGGTCGTAGAAGTTTCGAGGGGACAGGATCCAGGGGGCAGGTGGTGGGGTGGGCTATGGAAAGGAGTTGGAGAACTTCCTCAGAGCTAACAGGTTTGAAGGAGGAAAGTGTTGAGTGGGTTATTGGACTTAGTGTGTTGGTTGGTGGGGGAAGCTGGACACAGGCTCGTCACGAATTGTGTCAATTTTGTTTTTGAAGTGATTGGCAATCTCCTGGGAAGTGAGCAAGTTGGTGGGTGGAGGCAGTGGGGGGCAGAGTAAGGAATTAAGGGTAGAGAAGAGCTGACGAGGCTAGGGTGAGAGGGATTTGATGAGAGTGCTGTAGTAGATTTGTTTAGCGGAATGGAGGCAGGAGTTGTAATTGAGGAGGGCAGATTTGTAGAGGGTGAAGTCTTGTAGGGTTTTCGTTTTACGCCACACTCACTTAAGAGCG
>BLSH010111223.1:434022-449169 GCA_018402905.1 Glandirana rugosa | reverse complement strand
CCCAATTTGGGCATTTTCACTTTCACTACAGGGGTGTACTCACTTTTGCTGCCAGTGGTTTAGACATTAATGGCTGTGTGTTAAGTTATTTTGAGGGGACAGCAAATTTACACTGTTATACAAGCTATACACTCACTACTTTACATTGTAGCAAAGTGTCATTTCTTCAGTGTTGTCACATGAAAAGATATAATCAAATATTTTCAAAAATGTGAGGGGTGTACTCATGTTTGTGAGATACTGTATATAATGTACATGATCCAGCGCACAGGTGCCGCCCTGTAGCAGTAAAACTGTTATAGGGAGGACTGGCAGCGGTTAAACAATAAAACACAAAATAGAGTGTACCAATAGTGTTAATTAACTAAAACAACTTTAATAGTAAAAACATCTAACTTGCACTTACATGGTGTAGCAGTAGAGGACCGTTCATTAGGGGCGCATGGCCCCCTAATCTACATGCAGGGCACCAAACGCATGGATTCCAATGGGTTGTTTTTTTTTTTGAAGCACGTGATTAGAGCCAGAGGCTCTAATAGGCTTCAAAAAGGGTGGGTTTGGGGCACAGAGCACTACGACTGACCAACTGACTGACACCCCATGACTGGGCTCTGGGGGGCAGAGTGGGGCACGTTGAGGGTGTGGCCTGGTCAGAGTCTGGGCTGAGGTTGCCACTCCATTCACTGCAGTAAGACACCATAGATGTGTGGTTTCCAGGGGCTACCCTCCCTTTCTTGAACAATGGGGGGGGGTTGGTGGGTGCGGATGACCTGACCGACTGGGGGGTGGCTGTGGGTGCATTGTTTGCCCCCCCCCCCCCCAAAAAAAACACCAGCTGCCACTGTGGAGTAGGAATAGGTTGCGCACGTCAATGGCCTTGCTGATCGTGGGACAGCAGACACTGGGGCCAACTGTACTTCCAATTCAATAAAAGTCCTCTGTGAGTCTGTCCACCTGGACCTGGGAAACAGAGATAGCTGGCCTTGCATTATGCTTTAATGCAAAGTAATCTGTCACCTTTGGCTGCACTATGAGGACAGACTTATAGCAGTACCACTCAACCTAGACTGCTGGACAACTGACAGTACAACTGGTTTCAGTGTCTGGTGTGCAATGATCAACAAAGTCGTTGTTATGCTCAAACTATTCCTACTCCATGTAAGTGCATTTTGTATGTTTCTACTATCAAAGTTATTTTAGTTATTGGACAAGTTTGATGCACTCTCTTCTGTGTTATATTGTTCTGCCTTTTATTGTAGCCACCAATGCAGCATTGCATTGCATCCCACAGAAATCTATTCATACTGTGAAAGGGTTAATTTTCCCAAGGCCAAAAGTCTCAAGTCCCCTACTATTATTTTAGTTCTCTGACTGGCACCCAGAAAAAAGTGACCCTAATTATTCCATGATTATGTGCTGTGCTTAGTATTTTTGAAGGGTCTACAATGCAGGCAAGACTCTTCCAGGACCCCCTGCTTACCAATGTTTCACCTCCTAAACCCAGAACTATGTTGGCAATTAAAATAATGAAAGAAAACGAAATGCCACTATTCATATGAAAGATAAGAAAGGATCCTTCACTAATATGTCCTTTACAGCTAAGATAAGGGTGCAGCAAGCACTTAATGATATTTTTCCCATAGGAAGGGAGGCACTTTTCTAATCCAACATATTATGCCTTGGTTGTACCTACAGCCATGATGATTTAGGATTTGATTGGTCTGTGTTACATTTGTAGAGTACAAACAAAATATTGTGAAAGGGAAATTTTAATTTTGGTTATGTGTCTCTACAACTTTTCTACTAGTCATACTGGTAGTTGTAATAATGTATTAGTTTAGGAGACTGAAGCTATCAGACTGGATTTACCAGGAGATAAAAGGCTCAATATATTTTGCACTCAACAAATGTTTTGGCTATTTAGTCTGGATGTTTATCCCAGTCAGAGTTTAGTGGGGAGATGGGCATTTATACTATTAATTGATGTTTGCATCCAACCCTTTTTTTAACTGTTGCATTTTATAATACTTATATTTTTTATGTAATGTTACTTATTATTAGGGTGAATTAATACCCATCTTCGAGAAAACATTTATACCTTCGCCAATACCCATTTGGTAAGGAATGTTACATTTCTTTGCATCGTCTTTTGCGATTTCTCTTTAGATTTTACCTGCTAGCTAATCTCTTTATCCCATGTTGGATGATGCTGCCATCCAGTTGTCATCAATGATACATCTTTTCAACATTGTTCAACCTGGTTTGAAATTTTTGCCATTTTCCATTTTTTGAATATTGTTCAAATTGTTTTCTTACACATGTAGCACCCTCCTAGATAGGCGTTAGAATTATTTATATTGAGTGCTAGCTCACTGTGTACAGTGTAACCAGTGTGGCTGCAATTGATTATTTAGGTCTGTTCTGTGTCTCAGCTGATGCCAGGTTTATGGCTCCCTCTGCTTTTCAGAGAGTGGTAGAAATTTCTGTATTATAGGTGTGGAGTTATGCAGGTGGTAGTATGAATATTTATACAGCCCTGGCGAATCCCAGGGAGCAGGGTCCTGAAGGCTGCTGGGAGTTTGTTTATATTCTCTGGACACTGAACTTGGGGTCTATTCTTGCAGAGGATCAGTCCAGTCTGAAGGGCTGCTGCCCTCCAGGGCAGAGCTGCTATGTGCTTGCTGTTCGTGAGGCCTCAGGTGAGGGCCTGGATGCTGAAAATAAGGAGAGCTGACTGAGGGGCTGTCTGCTGAAGATCTGACCTGGTATCACTGGAGGAGGGTGTCATTTTGAAGTTGGAAGGAGGAAACCAAGTGTCCCTGGACATTTTATGAGTACAGACTGCTAAGAGGTCTTAGAGACTTTTGGGATACTGCCACCCTCTTGTGCTAGAGAGTCAGCTATGTGTTTTTCTAAAGGGCACATGGGCCGGTGTCCTGAAGAACTTAGCCTATCTAGTTATCTGTAAAGGGCCTGTGCTCTTAGTGCACCAAAGAAAGAAGTCTGCCATTATCTGCTTCTATTACAAGCCAAGTCCACAGTTTGCTATATGCAAGGACTTCTGGTTCAGCTCTACATTTAACTATTTCCATTACAAAGCCAAGTCCACAGTTTGCAAGGACTTCTGCTTCAAGCTTTTTTTTTTAGAGAGGAGTTAGTTCTCTTCAAATTGTACATTGTTTCAGTTCTTGGAAAATCCCGCCCAATTTCCTCAACCCTATCCAAGTTCTCAAAAAATAAAATCAACAAAAACAAGACCCCTAGACTGGTTATTGAGGAAAAGTGTGGCTGAGATTGTGTTCCTGACTGCGAGGCAATCCACAGAGGAAAACCTGGGCAACTTTCCTACAAGTGTAAGCGATACACACATATGACTCTTTTTCTTCTGTTTTCTTGTCATGTATCCCATTGCAGTTTAATGCAACTTTTTAGTCCAAGCCATCAAAGTTTCCTTGCTAAAGTTATTTTTTTCTTTTACAAAAGTATTTTATTTGCAGAAAAAGAAATTCAACAGGTTAGCTTGACATTGTGATGGTTACATCAATTGTAACATAAAGGAAAAGATCCCAATGGAAGGACACAATAAGAATGTTACATATTTCTCAAATAACAATCCAAATTGTCAACCCCTCTAAACTGTAAAAAAAAACCCTTGAACCTGACACTTCCTTCACCCCCCTCTCTGTATAGACAACAAAGCCAGGGCTTCTGAGCCCTGACCACCATTGTTTGTGACGTCAACAGCCCTGGTCTCATCTCTCTCTCTCCTCACTGCCTGTGTCTCTGTAACCCCCCCCCCCGGCCGCTATCACCACTATTAGCGGGATATAAGAATTAAAAAGTATTTTAGAGGCTGGCATAGCACACTGTGTTAGCTGTTAGAAACAACAAGGCTTCTAAATACCTGTTTAGCCCGATCTTCAGGCCGGTCACATGACTTCAGGCCGATTTCCAGAGCTACTGCAGGAGGGGCTGAGCGGTCATGTGATCTCCCCAGCTGACGTCAGAGGGAGATCTCAGTCCCTCCTGCAGTATCCATCCATCAGAGCTGAAAAGCGGTCATGGGTCATGTGACCAGCCTGAAGCCAGCTCTAAATAGTTATTTACAACGCTAGTTTTTAAAAAAAAACTGTCACAGTGTGCTATGCCAGCCTCTAATAGAGGGGCTGGCACAGACTTAATTATGTGAGTTCACAAACACTTTAAGTCCATGATGAGGAGCACTGAATGCTCCAAACCATGCTGTATGTTGGACCAAAACCTGGAGGACCCGAGTGATAAAGAGAGGGTGCAAATGTACATAGATAAACTGTATACAAGTTGTGAAATTTGAATCAGTGTAACCATTTTCACCAAACCCACACCCGACGGCCAGGTGCATAATAAAGACAATTATACATAAAAAGAAAAGTGTTCAAACAGAAGCTAGGGAATAAGAGGGAAAGAAGAGAGAAAAGAAAAAAGGGGAAGACCACTAAATTGAAAGACATTTATTATTGAACCTGAAATGTTGGTTGCATATTATTCATGGCTGCCAAATGCTGAAGTTATTTTTTTTCAAATGGGTATGAATAAGAGGGCTAACTTGACCAGCTGAACATTGGCACTTGTGGCCTAGCACACATAAACATACACCTTTTTGGTGACCATGATCACCACTGGATTTCCTGCAGCCAGAGAATCATGAGACACTAGATACAAGACACTACTACCACCCTGTTTCACACAACGGGGTCGATTTAATAAAGAAAATGTGGCTGTTCTCTTTGCAAGGGAAGTTGTAACTTACATAACTTACTTATAACTTTGCAAAGCATACCAAATCACGTGCAAGGAATAGATAAAAAGAAAATTTTTGCTTGCACATGATTGGATGATGGAAGTCACAGGGTTTCATCTCATTCACTAAGCTTTGGGGAAAATGCTCATGCAAAGTGCAACATCCATTGAAAAGTGAACAGCCTACTTGCCTTTAGTATAGAAAAGCATAGGCGATGGAAGAGTTTTTACAAACGATTGAACTGAGGTGTGTACTTGTCTTTTATAATCTCGCTTGTGGCACAGTAGAGTGGGGAAAATAATTATTTTATCCCTTGCAGGTTTTGTAAGTTTGCCCCTTACAAAGAAATGAAGGGTCTATAATTTTTATCATAGGTGTATTTTAAATGATAGAGACAGAAGATCAACCAAAAATCCAGACAAAAAACATAAAATAAATGCTATACATTCGGTTGCAGTTCCTTGAGTAAAATAAGTATTTGATCCCCAAGCAAAACATGACTTGGTACAGTCAAGCACTCAGGTGGAAACATGATGCTTTCGGGCTGCTTCTCTTGGGTGAGAACCTTCTTCCCTCAGCCAGAACACTGAAGATGGGCCGTGGATGGGTCTTCCAGCATGACAATGACCCAAAACACACCGTCAAGGCAACAAAGGAGCGGCTCAAGAAGAAGCACATTAACCACTTCCCGACCACGTGCCACATATTTACTGCTGCAGAGTGGCGCTGTCCCACGAATAGCCGTATATAAGCGGCGATTCGCGCATCCGCAGCTAGCACTCTCGTGCCCGCCGCACTCTGCAGGAGTGTGCCCATGGCTTGGGCGGAACCAATGTCCGCCGGCGAGCCGCGATGAGCTGCCAGAGGGAAAGAACGGAGAACCGCCGATGTGAACACGGCAGTTCCCCGCTCTGTCAGTGGGCATGTAAGAGATCTACTGATCCCTGTTACTGGGATTAGTTAGATCTCTTATGCCCTTGGTAGCCCAGCCCCCTCACAGAACATGCCTAGGGAACACAGTTAACCCCCTAAATCTCCCCTTCCCTGCCAATGACATTTATACAGTAATTAGTGGATATTTAAATTTCTGATCGCTGTATAAATGTCACTGGTCCCAAAAAAGTGTCAAAAATGTCCGACATGTCCGCCCCAACATCAAAGTCCCGATAAAAATCACAGATCAGTAAAAAAAAAAAAAAAAAAGTAAAAAACGCCAGAAATGAATTCTCATGGTTTGTAAACGCGGCAACTTTTGCGCAAACCAATCAATAAACACCGATTGCAATTTTTTTTACCAAAAATACGAGGAAGAGTATAAATCGGCTAAAACCGATGGATACATTTGTTTTTTTTTTTTGTTTTTGTTTTTTTTATATATTTTTTTTTGGATTTGTATTTTAGCAAAAAGTAAGAAATTTTTTTTTGCAAAATTGTCACGCTTTTTTTGTTTATAGCGGTGATCAGAAATGATACAGAGGTGATCAAATAACACCAAAAGAAAGCTCTATTTGTGGGGAAAAAAGGACGCAAATTTAGTTTGGGTACAACATTGCATGACCGCAAAATTGTCAGTTAAAGCGACGCAGTGCCGAATTGCAAAAGGTGCTCTGGTCCCAACATGGGAAATCTTTCCGGGGGTGAAGGGGTTAAGGTCATGGAGTGGCCTAGTCATTCCCCAGACCTTAATCCTATAGAAAATTGATGGAGGGGGCTGAAACTTTGAGTTGACAAGAGACAGCCAAGAAACCGTAAGGATTGAGAGAAGATCTGTAAATAAGAGTGGACTGAGATGTGTGCAAACCTGGTCACTAACTACAAGAAATATCTTACCTTTGTGCTTGCCAACAAGGGTTTCTTCACCAAGTACTAAGTCATGTTTTGCTGGGGATCAAATACTTATTTTACTCACTGAACTGCAACTCAATTTATCACATTTGTATCATGAGTTTTTTTTTTTTGATTTTTGGCTGATATTCCGTTTCTATCATTTAAAATACATCTATGATAAAAATCATAGACCCTGCATTTCTTTGTAAGTGGGCAAACTTACAAGATCTGCAAGGGATCAAATAATTGTTTTCCCCACTGTAACTATTCACATAATTAGGAGTGAAAATTCTCAATTCCTTTAGTAAATCAGCCTCAATGTCTCATACTGTTTTGCACAATACACACTGATGTAAGTGACATATTCTGGTTCTACTGCTAAAAGAACTTTACTCAAAGTGGGTCAGGACACACTGACCTATCAGGCTGACCCAAGTTAATAAATAACCAATTTTGAAGCCCATTTTTATTTGACCAATATAAGTGCAAATGTTGTGAAATGCTTAAATCCAGTATAAATATCTCATCAAAACACACAAGACACATCTCATTCTTAGGAGAGTTAAAGCATTGAATCAGGTAAGTTTAAATTTATATTTTTTGGGAAGAGAGATTGAAGTAGAATTTCTAAGTACTGCACAAGGATCTGCTGTGTTCATTGAATGCCGGCAACCATTGGGTTAGAGTGTATGTATAGGCAAAACATTTTTCTAGTTTTTTAGTTTGGATAGAGGAGGGAAGGATTAGAACTCTTTCCAAGTCTGTGTTGCTGTCTGTGCAGATTCACCTTCACTGTTTGTCCTGAAGACCATTTTCATAGATGCAGAAAATGATGGGAAATCTGAAATACAGTTGTCACCAAAACAAGAGCTGAAAAGTTTCACAGGGAACTTCTGTGGTGGTGATGACTGTTTAATAGAAGATTTCTCCTTACTTTATAAAGATTTCTTCTCACATCCTCTTGTATCAATAGGACAGGAAGTAAAGAGAAAATTGGACAAGTGGACAAAGGTAGCAAAAAAATAAAATGGACAGGGGTGACAACTGACTCACAGCCAATGAAAAGTATTCCCTTTTATGCAAAAGGGAGACTTTTTGAATTTTTAAGTTAGGTTCCATGAACCCAAATGGACTCAATGAGGATCTTGAGGTACATAATATAGTGTGACAATGGCTTGTATAGTTTCTTGTTTCTATTTTTTTTTTTTCATTTTTATCTTATTTTGGTGTTATTTTTAGTTCAAATATATTTCCTGTTCTGGTTTTCCAGACCACTTATCATGTTTTTGATTATTATTTTTTAGTTACTCCTTGTTTGACCAAGCTGTTTTCCATCTGCAGCAATAGTTATACATCATTTCTCTCATATATAAAAGGCCCGGTGAGTGTTTTTTTACTTGTTTTAATTTTGTAATCCTTTATGCATTCAAATTTATTACATGTACTGATAATGGTTCTAGTATATAATTATTTGTTATTATCTTGTGCGTTCGTGTATTCTCTCTAGCCATATGTTATTCTGCAAGTTTCAATGATGAATAGAATTTTATTTTTGGCTCAAACAGAGTTTTTTATGTAAGACAATGGTGGAAAACCAACAATAGTTTTTTATATTTTATCATTTGGCTTTAGGAAGGCAGTCAAGTCTCTCAGTGGCCCCAGTGACCATTAGTACTAGTCAATGCCTGTAGGTAGTGGGTTGTGGTCAGAATACTGATCCTACCTATATACATATCCGTGCAGATAGATGGAATCCTCAACAACAACAAAAAATATGTCTGCTTATTGTTGATATGTTTTGTTTTATCTCCCTCAAGATAGAGGTAATTGTATATATCCTCTATGACTATTATATCTTGCTTCTGTACTAGATCTATATTGCCCTATAAATAAGGTCACATGCCTGGCAGAGCTCTATGACTTCTTTTTAGTCCCTATATTATGCATTTTATATGGTTGTCTAATAAAAGGTAGGTTTCAGGCCATGGTGGGTTTGGTGCATGGGTTCAGCACATTCCTGCTGTTTGTTCATTAGTGTTTCCCAATAAAGTTATTTTTGGGTTTTCCCTTTCTCTCTATTCCCTTTTGCTTAATTTATTTTTATTTTTTTATTAAATTTTAATTGACAGAGGAAAAAAAGTACAAAACAAAAAAAATAAAGTAAAAAATATACAGCAGAGGATAAAAAGGGAGAATACAAATATCCTTCAGCATTCAAATGTCCTATTCCTTTAACATGTATAAAGTCTAGTCACATGTATTCCAATATATATATATATATATATATATATATATATACTTCCCGTTTTATATAAATACCAATATAATCATTATTTTTCCTAAATCTCTATTGGGCGCCCCTAAAACAAAACAAAAACAACAAGAAAAAAAAAGCATAAGGACAATAAGAGAGACATATCCAAACAGAGGGCTTATTTCACTTTACCACTTAACCTCTTCACGCCGATGTAACACAAATATGCAGCCCCAGTGGACTGGGCTTTTTTCAGTGGGCTGCATATTTGCGTATCTCCATTTGTGCTGGGAGTGCACAAAACGGTGTGGGGCCATGAGCCCCAGGCCCCATACTAACGATCGGGACCCAGGACTCGAGATTCCGGGTCACCTGAGCACTGTGATCGCCTCTGTTTGGCTGTCAAAGTGATCATTCACTGTGAAGCTCACCTTTGTATTTTCTTTTTCTGTGAACAAAGGAGAGAGATACATTGTATCGCCCTCTCTCTTTGCAAAGAAAAAAAAAGTGTGTGTAAAAAAAAAAAAAAAAAATTAAATAATAATAATAAAAAAAAAAAAAATAAAGAAGTGTTGATCAAGGTTTGATCTAGGCCAGTGCCAAGGGTCAAGGTCAGGGTCTGTATTTTTTTTTTTTTGACAGAGTTTGGTTTTTAAATTAGTATCAGGCTACTTTCACACTGGAGCCTTAGCAGTAAAACCCTGCTAGTCACAGTGTTAGAGCAGCGCTACAGCTGCGGGAGCAGTGTGCTTTTAACCCCCCCCCCCACAAGGGGTTAAAACGTGGTTAAAAGTGCCTGCTCTCTGCGCTTCCCAGGCAGTGTGCAGCCGCTTCAGAAGCACTACCCCATTGTTTTCAATGGGCAGGGGTGGTGGAGGAGCGGCATATAACCACTCACCGCACCGCGCCAAAGATGCTGCTTGCAGGGCTTTTTGTAACGTCCTGCAAGCGCACCACCCCAGTGTGAAAGCACTCCTGCTTTCACATGGGGTGGATGGGGAGTGACTTTTGAGGCACTTTACAGGCGCTATTTTTAGCTAAACAGCGTCTGTAAAACGCCTCAGTGTGAAAGGAGCCTTAGTGTCAGTGTGTTTTAGTTAGGATAATAAAAAAAGCAAAATGCGCACCATTGTTTTTGGGCTGTACATACAACAACTAACATTCACATATGTGGTATCACTGCGATCGTCAGGGGCAGGGGAATTTAATTTGGGTTGTTCTTTGGTGGTCGTTTATGGCAGTACAATTATATTTATAATATATATATGGCAGTACAAGTATATTTATACAGCTACTTTTTTAAAAAAATATATTTTTTTTACTATTTTGGGCCACTTCTCCTTTGATAATAATAAAAAAATCAGGAGATATCCATTAGCATTTATCACCAAATGAAAGCCCAATTTGTCCTGAGAAAAACAAGGTATAATCCATCTGGATGCACAAAATAGTTGTGGTAGTGTACGGTTTTACTGACATATGTCAAAGCTGCATAATTATGCTTAGGCGTTTAGATTTGTTTTACCCTTAGGCATGAAAAGGGTTAATCAATTTCACAGATACAAAGCTTCACATTAAGGTCATAAAATCATCTGTCTCCATATATATACATAATCCAGGAGCTCCACCTTAAACAAAAGACCGTGTATGTATCATGTTGTTGTGCAACTTTTTCCTCATCCTCATTAAACGGCACATCTCTATTGCCCATTACCCAATCGTTGGGGATTTGGCAGACTGCCAGTGTCTCGGTATCAGAGCTCTGGCTGCATCAAGAAACATCTTGAGTAATGACTTCTTAATTGAGGAAATTGTACTAGGGATCACTGAAAGCAACACCATATTGGGTGTCCACCTCAGAAATAATAGATCCCTCCAGAAAGAATAGATCCCGCCACCACAATAGATCCCTCACACAACATTATATGCCCCAGCAACAATGGGCCCCCTGTTACAAAAGACCACTTCAGCAACAGTAGATACCAAGTAGAAACAGCAGATCTTCCAGCAGCAAGCAACAATAGACCTCTCCCCTAACAGTAGATTGCTCCCAGCAACAATTGACCCCTCAGCAACGTAAGACACCCCCTAGTAACTATAGACCCCCCATGCAAAAACAGATCCTCCAGCAGCCGGCATCATAGTCTCTCCAGCACCTCTTACCATTACATACATTCAGTGCTGGAGGTGTCGGAACTGCGTTTCCACTGAAAGAAAGCCCTGTTTCACACAATATCTGCTCATCTATTTATCAAAACTATATTTTTTTAAATTTCCTTCAATTGCCCAAGCCACTTTTTTTTGTTTTCCTTTTGCACACACATGCTAACATGCGCACTTGTGGCTTGATAAATATTCTAAAATGACATATATTTTCTAAAAGCAAAGAACATGTAAAATAAAAGTGTGGTAGTTGCAAATATTTTGTCACAAAATACTTGTATAACTGTTTATCAAACCAATGGTTGATGTATTTTAGTACACACATACACAATATAATCCTCAATTGTTCTTGTAAATTATAAGGTGAGATTATGTCTAGTAAATAGATACTAAATAGGCCTCAAAATTGCACATGCCTGGAAAATGGTGACATGCTATGATATTCAAAATTTTACATAGGTGATACTTTAAAGGTATTGTACACTTTCAAATATTTTTATTGTTTTAACTAGGTCAGTGGCTGCTGGTGGGTTAATAACTGTTTGCCAGTCGGTCTGGGACTTACCCCAGCGTGGTGCAGCAGCTCGGCTCCAAGTCCTCTCCTCCATGGCAGCTTCCAGCTCCTCCCCTCCTCCTCTTAGGCATCCAACAGGATTGCCTGTCCTTTCAGCCAATCGGGTTACGGGTGTCAAAACCCACTTCCTGATTGGCCGGGAGGAGGATCAGTGTTACAACAGCGAATACTCATTCGCTGTTGTGACACACCTGGATGGGCTGAGAGCGCACTCTCTGCACCCCGAGCCCACCCTATATTGTAGCCTATGAGTGCCTCAGACTCTAATCAGTGCTTCAAAATAAATTTACCGGCATCCTGAAAGGAGCCAGATGCATGGACGGGGGGGGGGGGGGGTTGTGGCACCCGTGCGCCCTGAATGGACGGACCACCCCTGATCAAGGTATTAGTGTAGATCTATTCCCTATGTTGTTTGCTTGCCTCACTTTGTAGTGATGGGCTCTCATGCTGTAACTGCAGATTCCATGTGCAGTGATACCCCGTAGGGCCTGCTGGTAATTGTAGTCCATCTGTCACCCTGCCCAGCCAGACACACGATTTCCAGGCACTCTTAGTCAGAAAATACTCCATGCACTTTATTTTGTATTTTTATTGAGGGGATAAAACTTGGATGTGGTAAGGGAATATGGAATGCCCAGTTGATTGAAGTACAATATACACGGGGCTAAACTTATATACACTCTCTGTAGATACACCTCCACACTTCAGCTCCAGCTCATCACTTGCTTACAGACTATCTCTGTTTTACACCTCCAGCACATCACTTGCTTGCTCTCTCCCAGACCAACTAGCACTGATTGGTAGGCCTGGCACTGGCTTATCCAGGCCTAAAGAGAATGCCCTCTGCAGGCAGGGACCGCAGGCCTCTTTGGTGTATCAGAAATTAAGGTAAGTCTCAGTGCTAGCAGTTCACATGGCTACTGCTCCCAGTGCCACCTCTTCAGGCCCTGCCAGCCCTCCTGGTTGCAGCTGCCTCTCTCTACTGCCCATGCCACCACAGTCCACTCCACTGGTTCTGCACCTATCCAAGACTGCATTCTCCCAGTCCTCTCAGGCATGCCTCCCCAGTCCTGTCCTGACTGTGTGTCACTCACCAGCCCTCTTGGCTGTGACCAGTGGTTCCTCCCTGGAGCCTGGCAGTGCTCTCTCCTGCTGTCCTCTCCTTGCTCCCATGCCTCCTGTCCAGAAAACCTCTACATGTTCTTAGAAGGTCGCACCCAAGCCCAGGCCCAAGGTCACCCCCCCCCCCCAGACTCCCTCCAAGACAATGACAGCCTAGAACTCCATCTCCAGCTTCCAACCCGAACAACTCCTTCCCAGCTGGGCTGACCCTGGGTATTTTAGGAGGCCTGCCCCCTGGCAATTCAAGTTGGGGATAGGTCAGGGCTCCTAAGAATGCCCCAGGCAGCTCATCCTTTCCTCTCCTCCTTTCTTTCCAGAAAACACGAGAACATTCTGCAAACAAGTGGGAGGTGTTGATGATGCTGTCTGATCCAGCTCTACCCCAACCCAGATCAAAACAAACAGGCCTAGCTACCAGTCAGGCCTGCCTAAATTTACCTACTCTACACAAAAATCCTACTTACATCTAGCTACCTAGAGGGTGCTACACATGTATTTATTCACCTAGCTTGTCCCCATTTGCCAAAGGGCCAAGCCACTTGTTCTGGGTCACACAGCATGCAATCAACGTCTAGCCATTTCACCACAAATGTGGAAGTGCTAATGCAATGAAAATGTATCTTTCCCCATCATTGCTCTACCTGCTTGTACCTGTTTCAGATCTAATTACTAGCTTTTACCCGCAGAACACTAGACTGACTGTTGGATATGTTATTTCTTCACAGAAAATGTCAGTTCTTAGACTACAGACAGAGGCCATGCATTAAAGGCATAATTCACATTTATAAAAAAAACTGCCTATGCAGATAAGGGGTGATAAAAACAAACTGTGCAGCTCTGATTAAAGTTGAATAATGCGCTCCCTCTCACCTCTTTTTTCTCCAACCCTTTGCTTTCCCCCCCCCCACCCCACTCCTTCTGGCTCTGAACTTTTTCCTCTCAGGTAGAGTTGACCGAACCTCTGGAAGTTCGGGTTCTGCTGGTTCGGCCGAACTTCGGGACAAAGTCCGGGTTCGGGTCCGGACAGAACCTGAACGTTCGCACGGACCCCGAACCCCATTGAAATCAATGGGGACCCAAACTTTTAGGCACAAAAATGGCTGTAACAATGTCCTGGCAAGTGCTAGAGGGCTGCAAAAGGAAGTAAAATGGGGGTAAGAGTAGGTCAAGTGCCCTACAAAAAAATGGGTATAGGGAAAATAAATTAAAATCAAATAACAAAAATAGGAAGGGGGGTGGATGTGGAGTAGGAGCCTAGAGGTTGACTAGGCCGTGGCCGTGGCAGTGTAGGTGGAAGTGGTGGTGGTCGAGGAGGAGGAGGTAGCCAACACTGTTTTTTTTTTGTTTGTTTATAATTGGGGTAGCCCCCAAAATATTGAGGCCTATTAAAAAAAACAAGTATATGAATGGCTGTGTGAGTCCGGTCTAAATGTTTATTCTGCACAAGGTACAGACAAGTCTTGTGGGATCCATGCCTGATTCATTTTAATAAAGGTTAGCTTGTCCACGTTGGATGTGGGCAAACAGCTCCGCTTGTCTGTGATAACACCCCCTGCCGTGCTAAACACACGTTCCGACAATACACTGGCTGCAGGGCAGGCCAGCACCTCCTAGGCATAAACGGGAAGCTCAGGCCATGTGGCCAATTTGGAGACCCAGAAGTTGAATGGGGCAGACCCATCAGTCAGTACGTGTAGGCGTGTGCACACATACTCTTGCACCATGTTGCTGAAATGCTGCCTCCTGCTAAAACGTTGTCTATCGGCTGGTGGTGCTGTTTGTTGTGGCGGGCTGCTGACAAAGCTTTGCCACATTTCGGCCATGCTAACCCTGCCTTCTGAGGTGCTGGCGGTGGCACAGCTGCGTTGGTGGCCTCTTCTTCCTCCTCCTCCTCTGCCTTCGCCTTTTGCTTCCGCTGAGCCCCCGGTGTCATTTGGGAATGCCCTCAGCAGCGCCTCTACCAGTGTGCGCTTGTAGTCGCGCATCTTCCTCTCACGCTCCAGTGAGGGAATTAAGGATGGCACGTTGTCCTTGTAACGGGGATCCAGAAGGGTGGCCACCCAGTAATCAGAAGAAGTTACAATGTGGGCAACTCGGCTGTCGTTGCGCAGGCACTGCAGCATGTAGTCGGCCATGTGTGCCAGGCTGCCCAGAGGCAAAGACAAGCTGTCCTCTGTGGGAGGTATATCATCTGTGTCCTCTGTATCCCCCCAGCCATGCTCCAGTGATGCCCACGAGCTGCGTTGGGTGCCACTCTGCTGCAATTCCTCCTCCTCCACCTCATCTTCCTAGTCCTCCTCGTCCTCCAGAACTGTGCCCTGGCTTGAATATTTTTGACCTGGCCTATGCTGGGGCAGGAACCCACCCTCCGAGCCACTTGCGAATGACTGGCCTGATAACCGTGGAAATGACCCCTCTTCCTCCTCC
>BLSH010111223.1:408495-428780 GCA_018402905.1 Glandirana rugosa | reverse complement strand
CGAAAGAAAACCACCATAAATTAGTGGGGACCCAAAAATACAAAACGCGATATTTAATTTTTTTGATTTTTCCCCCCACACAGTGCACCAAGCACACTGATACCCCTGTCCCCATACACAAGTGTCCCCATAAAACAGCCCCCAAAACATCTGTATGACCCCCATCATATCTGTCACCATACACAAAACATCTGTCACAGTTCCCAAAACATCTGTATGTCCCCAAAACATCTGTCACAGTCCCCAAACATCTGTCTGTCCCCGTCACATCTGTCACAGTCCCCGTCACATCTCTCTGTCCGCCAACACCAAATAAACTCCGATTTGGGTTATTTTTACCAAAGAAATGTAGCAGTATCATTTTTGGTCAAAATTTATGAAGAGAAATTACTTATTTGCAAAATTTTATAACAGAAACGCAGAAAAATGCATTGTTTTTGAAAATTTTTAGTTTTTTTAATTTATAGCGCAAAACATAAAAACCCAGGGGTGATTAAATACCACCAAAAGAAAGCTCTATTTGTGTGAAAAAAAATGATAAAAATTTCATATGGGTACAGTGTCGCATGACCACGCAATTGTCATTCAAACTGCAACAGCGCTGAAAGCTGAAAATTGGTCCGGGAAGGAAGGGGGTTTAAGTGCCCAGTATTGAAGAGGTTAAGTATGGGGGTGACTAGTGCATGCTTTAGGGAGTTGAGGAAGATGCGAGAAAAGAGGGAGAGATTGAAGATGTGAGTTGAAGACAAGAAAGTGTAGGATAGAGCCAGGTTAGGTTGGCATTAGAAAAAAGTTTAGCAACTTTGTCTATAGTAGTGTGGTTGAATGAAGGAAGTATTGAATGTACCAGTGGACATGGAGTGTTAATTGGGGGAGATATCTGTACAGTGGAGATCTAATTGCAAATAGTATCAATCTTATTTTTGAAGTGATTGGTGATCTCCTGGCCAGTGAGTGAGTTAGTTGGTGGAGTTAGTGGAGGACAATGTAGAGAGTTAAAGACAGGAGTTGACAGGGACTGGATGAGAGGGTGTTAATGAAACTGATAAAATAGTTCTGCTTGGCAATGTGGAGGCAGGAATTGTATTTTTAGAGAGCACATTTATACTATTTGAAGTCTTTCTGAGACTTGTAGGGGTCGGGCCTGATTCTGTGTGTAGTGAGGGGTGAAAGTGTGTCCAAAGAGGATAACCATGAACTGTTGTAGACAGTAGGGATGGGCTGAATGGACCCCTGTTCGGTTCGCACCAGAACTTTTTAACATCGCGAAAGTTTGGACCCATATAATGAACCCCATTAAAGTCAATGGGACCCGAACATCAAAAATCAAAAGTGCCCATTTTGAAGGCTTATATGCAAGCAATTGGCCATACAATGGTTATAGGGGTCCGGGTCCTGCCCTGGGGGACATGTATCAATGAAAAAAGTTTGTAAAAAATGTAATTTTTAAATGAGCAGTAATGTTTTGATTTTTAAAGAGAAAACATAAAAATGAAAAATTCCTTCCAATATAGTGCATGGGGGTCCCCTTAGTCTACCTGTAACATGGCAGATCTGTACCATGTCTAGAATCTGCTGCAGCAATAATTGCATTTATAAAGCTGCCTTTATTTTGCTCAGCGTCAGCTGGGGAGCCAGTGTTTATGATGAAGCCACAATATAGTGCACTGGGAACAAGATTAGAGATTTTTTGGATAAATTCTGGTGTCACTTTGACTTTGGATAGAAGTAACAGGTCCGGAAAAATCCATACCATAACCTTATAGAGGTGCTCTTCATAAAGGCAAGAATTGGCCTTTCTGTAAAAAAAATTAAATGATATGTACCTGTTAAACAGGTGCAGAAAAATTGGTCTTTGGGTGTCGGTGGCGCCTTCCCACCGTAACCCTTTGTGCCCCTTTTGTGTGGCTTTTAGGTGCTCTTGCCAATGGGATGAGTGGTTGGACATTAAATGACTTGTTAAGCATGAGGTACCCAAATGGCTGGTGTTTTTGCCACATTTGATGTGCCTGAGACACGGTTTGCAGATAGCAACAGTGTGAACTGCTGCAGATGTGCTGAAAAAGGTCCGGACAGCTGAGCTTCGGGAAGAGGGCTGGGAGATTACAGCTGCAGAATGTGATGGAATAGGGTGGCTGCTCTCTACTCTTTCTTGATGTTGGCCTCCTTGGGGTTGTGCCGCCTCACCTTCAGTTTCCTCCTCTGCTCTATCTGGCACCCAAGTCACATCAGTGACCTCATCATCATCTCCTCAATCTTTTCTATCTTCATCATCGTCATTACCACTGGAGACAATTTGGCAATACGCTGCGGCTGGGGGAACATGGATGCCAATTTGTCTAACAGTGTTCTCCCCTCTCTCTCGGCTCATGTTCCTGTCATCCTCAACCTCAGAACCAACATCTGAATCCAGTAATGGCTGGGCATCATCAAGGAACGAGTGCCTGATGCTGTGGTGAAATAACTCAGCTGACTCCTCCATGGCTGATGTTGGGGCTATGGCAGTAATAGATGTGGACAAGGAGGCCGGTTTATCCACTTTGGCAACTGCAGGGGACTGCACACTTGTCTCTGCTTGCGTGACAGAGGATGAGGAAGGTTTAGTAAGCCAGTCCACCACCTCCTCTGCATGCTGTGACTGGATAGCACGGACAAATTCCCTAAACAGAGGAAATGATGCCCTCCCTGAGGACTGACCACCACGTCACCTTTGCCTGTGGACACATTTGTTGCTGCCCCCTTACAGTGCCATGGGAACGTCTGCCTCACCTTGTTGTCCTCCCCCACCATTATTGGGAGGGGGCTTATTAGCAAATGTAAAGTAGATGTGGAAGTCTGTGCGTAGATGCACTTTAATCAATGTAAAGTGGTGTTTGGTGCACTTTAATTTGAGTATTCACACTACACAGACACACTCCATGGATGCACTATAATATACTGCAATCTAATGCATCAAAACGTACAGTGACGCACAGAACTACTGGCAGTAAAGCACACGGAAGTAAATGGCGTTAAACTGGCAGTAACGCACAAACCTATATGGCGTTAAAATGGCAGTAATGAACACAAAACTATATGGCGTTAAACTGGCAGTAACGCACACAGAAGTAAATGGCATTAAACTTGCAGTAACGCACAAAACAAAACTATATGGCGTTAAACTGGCAGTAACGTACACAGAACTATATGGTGTTAAAATGGCAGTAACTGTTCCTACTCTAGCTATACACTAATGTAAAGATTAGTGACACGGTCTCACTATACTACACTGAAACTATTTTTGCTGTCTCTACTCTACAAATACACTAATGTATATTTGAATGACACGGTCTCACTACACTACAGCGCCCGTTTGTCGCATTTAGGGGGTGTTCGCAGCGTCTTTGCCGTCGCGGAGTGCCCCATAATGCATTGTGTGCACAGCTCCTCCTCCATGGGTGGGCTCCCGCCGTCTGCCTGCTGTTTGTTATGACAGTTTATTTATACGGCAGGGCGGGGCCACCTGGTGACGTAAGCAAGTGACCCCGCCCCTTCTGACTTTATGTGATGTCAGAGGGGGCAGGTCATGTGCATACGTCACTGAGTGGCCACGCCCTGCCATATAAATAAAGTGTCACAGCAAACAGAGCTCAGTCGGTGGGAGCTCTCCCATGGAGGAGGAGCTGTTGCAGCTTTTTTTTTGGGGTCCATCACGCACTATTATTTACGATGGGTTACAATGGGGGACACTTATTTTTATTTTTTATTTTTTAATAAACGACTTGTCCCTAATTGTCTCCTGTGTTTTTTTCTTTTTTTGACACTTTTGGTGAAGCAGTAGGGGTACGATGTACCCGATACTAATTCACATGGGGGGGGGGTCGGGATCTGGGGGCCCCCTTATTAAAGGGGACTTTCAGATTCCGATAAGGGGAAGAGGCTCTTGTCCCCATCAACATGGGAACAAGGTGCTTTGGGGTGGGGGGGCACCAATACTCCCCATGTTGAGGGCATGCAGCCCGGTACGGTTCAGGAGGGGGGGGCGCTCCCTCGCCCCCCCCCCAAACCTGGCCGGCCAGGCTGTATGCTTGGATAAGGGTCTGGTTTTGATTTTAGGGGGGACCTCACGTCAATTTTTATTTTAAATTTTGGTGTGGGGGTCCCCGAAGGGCCTGGCATGGACTGGATGCAAATTTTTTCAGTAATTTTTCTGCGATAATAAATGACAATTTTTCCTTTACAAATATAACTCTGGCACCGTTCTAAACATCACAGAGGTGCACCCTTTTACAGGCAGACTAAGGGGACTCCCCCAGGTACATTATTTAAAGGAATATTTCATTTTTATTGTTTCACTTTAAGCATTATTAAAATCCCTGCTCCTGAAAAAACGATTGATTTAAAAACGTTTTTGTGTGCATTGATACATGTCCCCTAGGGCAGGACCCGGGTCCCCATACACTTTTTAGGGCAATAACTTGCATATAAACCTTTAAAATGAGCACTTTTGATTTTTCATGTTCGGGTCTCAGACTTTAACGGTGTTCGAATGTTCGCACACATTTTTTGCCTGTTCGCATGTTCTGGTGCAAACCGAACCCAGGGGTGTTCGGCTCATCCCTATCTGAGTTGTCCCTACTCTAGCTGCACACTATGCAAAGCTGAATGATGGTCCTCCTCACTACACTTACACTATCCCTAGACTGACACTAAACTAATATTCTACACCGACAATTGAAGCACAATAGCACAATATAGCACACTAACTAACTAATAGCACTAAAAAGAGCCCTGTTCTATCTTTCTCCAGCCGGAATCACATTGAAAACGGCTGCCATTGAAAGAATACTTTTATACTGTGGGGCGGGAATGAGCCATGATTGGATAAAGTCATGATGGCAGTATCCAATCATGACTCTGACAGTGCTCTGATTGGCTGAAGCTTTCACTGCTTCAGCCAATCAGTGCTTGCAATGCACTGTTCAGCACTGGTCCGAACAAATGATCGAACATCCCGTTTATCCGGCTGCTCGCCAAACGACCGAACAGCGAAAGTTCTGCCCAAACTTATGCTTGGGCCAAGCCGTTCACCCATCCCTAGTAGACAGAAATGGCTAGGTTGGAACAGAACAGGACAGGAGTGAGATTTTATCATAGCGGTGGACAGTAACAGAACAGAGAAGAGAATTGTTAAAGTATAACTAAAGGCAAAACTTGTTTTTTGTTTTGGATAGAATGGAGAGAGATTAGAATGCCTGTAGGTTTTTATTGCTGTATGTGTCTCTGTTAAGGAGATTCACCCTCTTTATTTGTCCTTTTTACCATTATCATTGAAAGTAAAAGAAAATCCAAAATTTCGGGTTGTATCCAAAAAAGTAATAGAGGAGAAATCCAATGGGGACACAGATGGTGAAAAAAAAGTCTGACAGGAGTTATAACCCTCCCTTACTCTATCCAAAATGAAATAAAGTTTTGCCTGTAGTTCTACATTAACCACGTCAAAACCACCCACCGCATATATATATATATATATACTGTGGCAGGGCGTGAAACAACATACCTGCACGTTGTTTCATGTATTAGGTACTGTGGAGGTGCACGCGCTGCACAGAGGGGGAGCCAATCCGTGGGTCCGGCGGCCCTCTGCGAGTGCTCCACAGAGAGGCAGAATGGTGATCTGCCTATGTAATCAAGGCAGATCCCCATTCTGACAGTGAAGTACACAGAGATCTTCTGTTTCTAGTAATCAGAAACAATGATCTCTATGCTCTTCCTGTCAGTCCATCCCCCACACACTTAGAAAACACTTGCAGGGAACACACTTAACTCTTTGATCGTCCCTGATGTTAACCCCTTCCCTGCCGGTGTCATTTATACAGTGATCAGTGCATTTTTTTTAGCTCTGAGCACTGTATTGGTGTCATTGGTCCCCAAAAATTGTCACTTAGGGTCAGATTTGTCAGCCGCAACATTGTAGTCCCGCTAAAATTCGATGATCACCACCATTACCAGTAAAAATAATAAAAAAATCCATAAATCTATGCCATAGTTTTATCAAAAATATGTAGAAGAATACATATTGGCCTACATTGATAAAGAAATTTGTTTTGTTTTTTTTTTGTTTTTTTTTGGATATGTATTATAGCAGAAAGTAAAAACTATTGTTTTTTTTTTCAAAATTTGTGTTTATAGCGCAAAAAATAAAAACCATAGAGGTGATCAAATACCACCAAAATAAAGCGCAATTGTCAGTTAAATTAAGGCAGTGCCTTATTGCAAAAAAAAAGTCCTGGTCGTTAAGGGGGTAAAGCCTTCCAGGGCTGAATTATAGCGAAGATTTCTACAGGTAACTGTTAAGCGATAGAGGGAGAGGAGGTTGAAGACAGGGAGAGAGTATAACTAAAAAGGAAGTGATAAGAGAGAGGAAACAGATTATTGGAGAGGTTGCATAGCATGCATAGGTAGGAAACTACAAGGTCAGGTGTTGCTATCAGAGTAAGTGGATTCATGTACCCATTGCTTCAAGTCAATAGAGGAGGTTAGACTGAGAAGTTTAGAAGTCGTAGGAGTGTTAGCATTAATAGGGGTGTTGAATTCACCGAGAAATATTGTAGGAATTTCAGAGCGAGAGAAAGTAGGGTAACCAGGCAAAGAGGGTTAATACCTGTCCAGGAGATAGCAATTCTCAAAGAATCTGGGGAAAATAGATAAATACATTGTGCCTCAAATGAGGAAAGGGACAGAGAGGGAGGCGAGTGAAGATCTTAAAAGTTGCTTTGTGAGGATAGAAGGATTCCAACTCCAACTCCCTAACATTCACAGGGTCTGGGAGTATGAGTCCAGAGTCTGATTCATGAAGACAGGTTTCAGTAACAGCGAGTAGATTAAAGGAGTTAGTGATAAAATGGTCATGGACAGAGGAGAATTTGCTACAGACAGAGCAGGTATTCCAAAGGGTGAGAGGTGCTGGTCCAGGCTCCTGGGTGGATCCTGACCATATGGTCATGATCTTTCCCCAGCCTGGACTGGCTGGGGAAAAACAGATCACAGGAGTGCAAAACAAACTGCACCCCTGTGATCCACAAGAGATGCAATACCAATGATCTTTGGCTGTACGTCTCCTTTAAATGATGGAGGTCCAGGGTTTGGGCATATAGCTCAAGAGGTTAGGAGAAGCAGAAGGGTGAGGGAGGTAACATGGGTTAGGGTTTTATTAGCATGTGGGTTCAGAATGAGCAGGAGTTAATGAGTGTAGTAATAAGGAGAGGACAGAAGTGAGGGTGATATATCGTATATCACACCAAATGCATATCATTTACCTCTCTGTATGGTTATATGTCTCTTCCAACAGGTCATCCTATACTCATATAGAACCCCACAGATAATCAAACCTATGAAAAAAAACTATAAAGTACACTGCTCAAAAAACACTTTGAACATCTCAATGGGGAAAAATATAATGCTGCATATCTATACTGATGCGGACTGGGTAACGTGTTAGGGATGAAAGGATGTCACATTGTAGACATGTGCGGTTAGTTTCATTTCAAATTAAAATTTGGACAAATTTTCGTTTTTCAGAAATTCGGATGTATCCGAATTTCCGAATGACAATAGTACCGAATTTAAATGAGTTCGAAATAATGAAAAATAAAATTCAGACAAAATTTGAATCATTTTCTAATACTTTTCAAATTTGAATCAGAAAAGTTTTCAAACTCCAATAGTTTTCAAATTTGAATTCAAAAAGTCCTTGAAGTTGAATAGTTTTCCAATTTCCAAAGAGAACAAAATAGAATAGAAAACAAAGGAATAGTACAGAAAAAAAAAATAATAGACTAGAAAAGAATATAACAGAAAACAAAAGAATAGAATACAACAGAGTAAAACAGCTCTGTTCCACTTCTTTCATTTTCTGTTATATTTCCATCTATTGTATTCTATCTTTTTCCATTCTATTCCTCCACTTTCCACTCCACCCCATTCTCCTCGGAAATTGGAAAATTATTTGAATTTGAAAACTATTCGAAATTGATTCAAAAACTTTTCTAATCGATTCAAAAATGAATAAACGAAACAAATTTTGAAAATGAATTAAACGAATGAAACAAATCTAACTAAACAAACTTATGTAAATAAGGATTCGAAACTAAACTAAACAATTTTTTTTCGCTCTGCACATGTCTTCCACATTGTTTGGTTGAAATTAAAATGATCAAGTAAAAAAATGATGCAGCAGGCCATTTTGCAGCAACTCAAAATGGTACTTGGTAGTTTGTATGGCCCCACATGCTTTTATGCATACCTGACAATGCCGGGGGGCATGCTGCTAACGAGACAATGGATGGTGTGCTGGGGTATTTCTTCTGAGATCTGGACCAGGGCATCACTGAGCTCCTGAACACACTGGCGACGTCGGATGGACCGAAACATAATATCCCAATTGGTGTTCTATTGGATTTAGGTCAGGCGAGCATGGGGGCCATTCAATGGTATCAATTCCATCATCCTCCAGGAATTGGCTGCATACTCTGTGCACATGAGGCCGGGCACTGTCATGCACCAGGAGGAACCCAGAATCCACTGCACCAGCGTAGGGTCTGACAATGGGTCCAAGGATTTCATCCCAATACCTAATGGCAGCCAGGGTGCCATTGTCTAGCCTGTAGAGGTCTGTGCATCCCTCCATGGATATGCCTCCCCAGACCATCAATGACCCACCACCAAACTGGTCATACTGAATGATATTACAGGCAGCATAACATTTTCCATGGCTTCTTCAGACCCTTTCACGTCTGTCACATGTGCTCAGGGTGAACCTGCTCTCGTCTGTGAAAATCATAGGGCGCCAGTAATGGACCTGCTAATTCTGGTGTTCAATGGCAAAATCCAATCAAGCTCCACGGTGCGGAGCAGTGACCATAGGGCCCACTAGAGGTCGTCTGACCCTCAGGTCACCCTTATAAAGTCTGTTTCTGATTGTTTGGTCAGGGACATTCACGCCAGTGGCCTGCTGTAGGTAATTGTGTAGGGCTCTGGCAGTGCTCATCCTGTTCCTCCTTGCACAAAAGAGCAGATACCGGTCCTGCTGATAGGTTAAGGACCTTCTACAGCCCTGTCCAGCTCTCCTAGAGTAACTGACTGTCTCCTGGAATCTACTCCATGCTCTTGAGACTGTGCTGGGAGACACAGCAAACCTTCTGACAATGGCACATATTGATGTGCTGTCTTGGAGGAGTTGGACTGCCTGTGCAACCTCTATAGAGTCCAGGTATTGCCTCATGCTACCATTAGTGACACTGACCCTAGCCAAATGCAAAACTAGTGAAAAACAGTCAGAAAACATGAGTAGGGAAAGAAATGTTAGTGGCCTCCACCTGTAAAACCATGACTAGGGTATAAATTATGGCCTAGCTATTTTCCTGTACCGCTATGACCAAACCCTTCCCTTTCAAATCACACTCCACACCAATAATGGGTTTAATGGCCACAGCGGCCTTTTATTAAACAAACAACAATAAATAACATTGAAATATAAACAGTAGAATCAAATATCTATATACTGCTGGAGCTGCAAGGTCCCTAAAGTATTACCATCACAACACAATGGAATTCTGCATGTCTCGTTTAGGCCTCAAGCCGCAAACCACCGACTCAGAGACAACACACAGAAAACCTCAACAATTTGGGAGCCGTACCCAGACGGGTCCCTACCCATTGCCCTGTTCGAGGGCCATCACCTACCAAGGGAACCTAGCACTCCGCCACCACCTCGCAAACCTAACACCTTAGGTTTGGGAGGACCTCCACACCCGCAAGGCCTGCTGGATACCGTCCTGAAGACCGAGGCACCACATATCAATGCCGACCGCATTAAGATGTACCCCATCCCCCGGTAAATAAAGCCAGGTATTCTGCTCCAACTCATGATGTCTCACCACCAAACCTCCATTCCTCAACACAAATTTAGACACCTCCCGGTTGACCTTAACCCTTGCCCTATTAATACTGACCACCGAACGGGCCACACGCCAATGCGTACGCGCTACCATATCAGACCAGACCAGCAATGTGTCTGGGTAAGCCACCCGCAGCCTTAGGAAGTCGTATTTGATGTCCCTGCACAACTCCCGCATTTCCCGCAGACCCAAATCATTGCCACCCGCATGAATCAACAAAACCTCCGGGGGCCTATCCAACCGAACCCACCGCTCCACTTCCGGAACCACCCTACTCCACAGGAGACCCGGGACCCCGATCCAACGAACCACCGCTTCCTCACGTGAAATGCCCAACTGACAGCCGTTAGGCCGAACATCCGCTCTCCTGGACCCCCAATATACATAAGAATGTCCAAGGATCCATACTAATCCCGGGGGTCCACCTGCAAAAGAAGAAAAAAACAGAACACCAACTACAAACAACTCATAACTGTCAACCCAATCCAATCACACCCATACATACCACCCCACTCCAGAATGTTACAAAAGGTGAGGACGGACATACAGGCGATATCGCCGCGATTCCCACCTGCCAATACGCCTTAAAGCCCCCTCATCCACTCCCCACCGAGCCGCCTCGGTGGCGGCTCCTATACGAAAGGAATGAGATGCATATTCCTTAACAGACAAACCCAGTACTCCCAAACATTTCCGAAAAACCGCCACAAACTGATAACGGGACAGGGCCGATCCATCGGCATGTACCAACAACGGTCCTCCCCACTCCGGCCGCAGCGCCAAAAAACCACTCACCGCCCTAATAGGGCACGCAATCGAACCCTCCACTGGAAACAGCTCGACCTTCACTCCCCTACCCAACTGATCCGTCTTGGACCTGCGAATACAAAATACCAAAGACTCCCGACTACACCTCACATCCCCCATCTGCAGGCCATCGCTCCCTCGCTTGGACGAGCACACCAGCTCGCCAATCCGTAACGCCCCAAAGAATGCTAAAGCGAACGCCGCTTGAAACAAAACCACCTCATAAGGAGAACGGCACACCCCTGACAGGACCCCGAACAGCGAAACCAGCAATTGGAAAGAAACCGGCCTGCGACCATCCCGAACCCTGCGACCCTTCCGGAAGCCCTTCATTGCCTGGCGTACCAAAAATTCCTTAGTAAAATCCCTCAGCCCCATTAACTTAAACAAAAAAGCTAACCCAGCCAACTTACGATTCAATGCCGACACAGAAACCCCCATTTCTACATTACGCCCGATAAAGTACAAAACCAGAAACCGGTATTCCTCCTCCTTGACGGACAGTCCGACCGCCCGTAGCAAGCCAAACCACTCCTCCCAAACCTTGGAATAAACAGCCCAAGTGGCCTGACTCACCGAACGCCGGATGAGGGGCATGATCACCTCAATGCAACCCGCCACAGCCAGTCCGGACAGGGAACCCCCGATTGCGCCGCCTCCGGGGCCAATCTTCGGAATCTGTCCCACTGAAAGCGAGAGAGGGCATCAGCAACACAATTGGTACAACCTGGCACATGTACAGCATAAACAAAAGTATTTGCCCGCAAACATGCCAGCACCAAATGGCGCAACAACCGCACCACCGGGGGGGGGACGAAGCGGACACGCTGTTAATTGACATTACCACGCCCATATTGTCACAATTAAAACAAATCTTCCGATCCCTAAACTGTGACCCCCACAACTCAACCGACAACACTATAGGGAACAACTCCAACAACACTAAATTTTTTGTGAAGCCTTCCTCCACCCATTCAACGGGCCATTGTCCCCCAAAATACGCCCCATAACCCGCCGAACCCGCCGCGTCCGTGTACAGCTCCAAATCGAAACTCAAGAAAGCATCCGACATCCAAACCGACCTACCGTTGTAAGAGCCTAAAAAGGACTCCCAGACCAGCAGATCAGCCTTTAACTCCCGCGTCATCCGTATGCGGTGGCCGGGCGACTTAACGCCCGCAGTAGCCGCCGACAACCGCCTGTTGAACACCCGACCCATCGGCAAGATCCTGCAAGCAAAGTTCAACTTGCCAAGCAGCGACTGCAACAACAGCAACGTCAACTTATCAGACTCCCTAGCCAATGCTACCAACCTCCTCAAATCCCCCAGTTTGTCTTCCGGGAGGCGACACTCCATTTTTTCGGTATCTATGTGAATACCCAAGAAACGAATCGCCGTGGAAGGCCCCTCCATTTTTTCAGCAGCCAACGGAACACCGAAGCGTTCCGCCAAATGCTGGATGGTTGTCAGCAGTATACGACAAACATTAGAATCCGCCGGTCCGATACACAGGAAATCATCCAAATAGTGGATGACTGACGCGGTTCCCGCCACCTCCCGTACCGCCCATTCAAAAAATTTGCTAAACCGTTCAAATAGCGAACACGAAATCGAACACCCCATGGGGAGACAACGGTCTACAAGAAACCCCCCCTGCCACTGGCAACCTAACAAATGAAAACTCCCCGGGTGAACTGGAAGCAACCGGAAGGCCGACTCAACGTCCGTCTTTGCGAGCAGCGCGCCTCTCCCATACTTTTTTACCCATCGCACAGCCGCATCAAACGAGGTATACGACACAGAACACAACTCTGGGTCAATATGCTCGTTCACCGACGTCCCCTTAGGATAAGAAAGATGATGAATCAGTCGATATTTGTTGGGTTCCTTTTTGGGGACCACCCCCAAAGGGGAAACCACCAAATTATCCAGAGGAGGCTCCGGGAAAGGGCCAGCCATGCGCCCCAATGACACCTCCTTGGCCAGCTTCTCCGAAACCACCTCCGGATGCGCCGACGCTGATCTCAAATTATCTGCAAACGGGGGGGGCCTGGATAGACTACATGGAATCCGAAAACCCTCCGTAAAACCACGCTCCAACAACTCTGCCGCCGCCCTGTCCGGATACCTACTTAGGAACGGGCGCATCCTTGCTACGCTCACCGGAGTCCTCCCTTTTTCCTGCAGCATCCCCAAGCCTACCCCTGCCTTTCTGCACGCACTTCGACAGGGGATGGGAGCCTCCGCAACCGGAGCACTCGTGCTTGTAGCGGCGTGACGCGCCAAACTTGCACGTTCCATCATTGAACGCCCAACAGAATCCCCGCTTTTTATAGGCCGACTGACCCGAGGATAAGGGTCCGACGGCCCCCGACTGAAAAAACTGACTCCCCGCCCGCGCCGACGTCATGAGTCGCATCCAAAGACTAATGTCCTTGTGATCCCAACGCAGCGACGGCCTAATTGCCTTACATTGCCTAAACTGCTCATCATACCTGAGCCACGCCACGCCGCCATACACCCGATGAGCTTCGCCGATCGCGTCCAAATAACCAAACAGTGCCGAACAATTCTCCGGCGCCCGTTCCCCTATCACGCTCGCTAGGATAGCAAACGCCTGCAACCAGTTATTGAACGTACGGGGAATAATTCTAACCCTCCTCCTCTCCTCATCTTCCCTCTTGGCTTCCTCCAACTTACCTCTATCCAAATTAAAACGCTCCAACGGAAGCAGCGAGAAGATGTCCACATACTCACCCTTCCAGATACGTTCTCTAACCTCCTGTTTTAGCTGAGCTCCCAGGGGACCCTCAAAACACACGTACACCTCCCCCCTAGCCGAATCCGAGAGGGGGGGCTCCCCCCTGTCCACTAACCCAACCGCACCTTCACCAACCCCCCCCACTGGTGTGAGAGCACCCCCGGGACCCACGGGCCCGCCCAGCCCCAGTGGCGCCTGCACCGGACCCACACTAAGCGAGGCCGGCTGGGCCCACGCCGCCGTTGGCCGTCCCTGCGCAGATTCCAACCGGCCGACCACCTCCCGCAAACCCACTAAGAGCTGCGCCAAACCCACCTGTCCTGCTGGCCCTCCCCGAACCAAATCGGCCCTGGCCCCAGAACCCCCCGACCCACACTCAGACACCCCGTCATGCATACCAGAAGAGGAATAAGAATGGCCCACAGGCCTCTTACCAGGCTGCCGCGGAATCTCTGGTCCACCAGCCGTCGCATGACCCTCCACCGCTGCGTCCTCACCGGCCGACTCCTCATTTTCCTCCAGCTCCCCCTCCGACAGGCTGAGGGGGTCTTCCGCGCCCGGCGACGCCAAGCCCTGGCCTGCAGCACCCCGAGCTCCCCGACCCTGAGGCCGGCCGCCCGCCTGTTCCCACGCCTGGCTCAGTCCACTAGGCCCAGGCTGAGACTCCATTTCCTCCCGCCGGGCGCACTCCCTGCCACGACCAGCAGGGGTCGCCGTTCCCGCAGCCGCGGCGGACTGACCGCTCCAAGCCACGCTGCCTCCTTCCGCTCTCAGAGCCGCTCCCATGTGCCTCTGCCTGGATGGCCGATGCTTTACAGGGACACCGGCCGCACCAGGGGACAGGCTGGTTCCCGCCGTCGCGCTCACTTCCCGCCGAGCCACCCGCCTACCACCAGAGGGCGCCGGATCCACCATACCTTCCCTCGCTGGGGACCGAACGGCTCCTCGAACGGATGCCAGAGCCGCCGTCCCGCGATCCCGCCAGAGCCGAGGATTCATCCCGGGGGTTCCAGCGCGCCCTGCAGACCGGCGCTTGCGCTCCGCCCCCGGAGGGTCCCTGGAAGCACTATCCGAGGGGCTCCTAAGGTGGCGCTGGATCCTCCTATTGTCCTCCGGGCTCAGCCGCTCCGGAGGACGGGACCTCCGTGCACGTGTGGCTGCAGGGGGGGGGGGGCAGACTCGGCAGGCCCCTGCCCCGCACCACGTATCAGCTCCATCAGTTGCTCCTGAAGCCATCCTGGTCCCCTCGTCGCCGCTGCCTCCCGCAGTTGCGACAACAGGCCCTCCACCTCACCCGTCTCTGCTGAAGAGGCCACAGACATGGCAATTGGATGTGCTGCAATCACTTCACTGCTCCCAACCTTCTTACACTGCTTCCTCTTCCTGCCCTGCCCACAGCTATATATTATACCCTTCTAAACTAGCACTGCCCCCTGACCTGAGGCTAACCTCCCTATACCAACCCAGCTACGGCCCTTTTAACCCCTGTCATGCCGGCCCTTCGCTATTTTCTCTCCGGGCCTCTCTATCCTGTTTTGGAGGTCGCCTCACTGTTGCCCATCTAGTGCACCTGTTAATTTCATTAAACCAAAGCAACTGAAACTGATTAACAACCCAGTCTACTACTTAACTGACCAGATCAATATCCCAGGAGTTTCATTGACTTGATGCTATACTCTGATTAAAAAGAGTCCTTTATTTTTTTTCAGCAGTGTATAAACAAACTTCTTTCTTCTTAGTTTATTTCTACTTTATGGGTTTTTTTTATATTCCATCATTTTAACCACTTGCCGACCGCCAACCGCAGGTTGATGGCGACAAAGTGGTGCGATATCGCAAATCGCCGTCATCTGACGGCGGCTGCGAGATCGCGCACTGTGAGTGCGCGCCCGCCCGCTCACTGTGTTCAGGGAGGGCCAGGGAGCGGGTGCGGTGGCTTTGATTGCCGCCGGCTACCCGCAATGCCCCCTCCGGAGTGAAAGAACAGAGGTCCGTGTAAGTAAACACGGACCTCCGTTGTTCTGTGAGAGGGGGAAGGGTTGTGATCACAGCCTTCCTCTACACGGAATCTGTGATCGCTTCCCTTCCCCTGCTAGGACAGTCCCCCCACAGTTAGAACACGCCCAGGGAACACAGTTAACCCTTAGAGCGCCCCCTGCAGGTTAACCCCTTCACTGCCATCATCGCAGATCGCCGCCATTTCTAAAAATGAATTCTCATCATCCGTAAACGCGGCCACTTTTGAGGAAACCAATAAATAAACGCAGATTGCAATTTTTTTATCGCAAATATGAGGAAGAATATAAATCGGCCAAAAACGGTGAAAAAACATTTTTTTTGTATTTTTTTTTTTGTATTTGTATTTTAGCAAAAAGTAAGAAATTTGTTTTTTTTTTGCAAAATTGTCGCTCTTCTTTTGTTTATAGCGGCGATCAGCAATGACGCAGCGATGATCAAATACCACCAAAAGAAAGCTCTGCTTGTGGAAAAAAAGGACGCAAATTTCGTTTGGGGACAACGTCGCACGACCGCACAATTATCAGTTAAAGCGACGCAGCACCGAATCGCAAAAAGGGCTCTGGTCCTAAAGTGGGAAATCCTTCCGGGGCTGAAGTGGTTAAAGGGCCAGCGTTTTTTTTTTTAATTGGTCTAAAACGTCCAAAACCGTTGGGGATTGAGGTTTTTAAGCGTTTTTGGACGTTTTTAAGTGTTTGAATGTTTTTACAGCTGAAAACAGTCCAAAAAACCCTCAGCTCTTGGGTTTTTTTTACAGTTCAAAAACGCCACTGCTAAAAACAGTTGATAACAGCCTGTGTGTGCATGAACACATAGGATAACATGATGGAGGGTTTATTGACTGTAGAAAAAAACTTCTGCAGCTGGAAACAGCTGCTGAAAAACAGTCAAAAAATGCCCAGTGTGCATGAGGCCTTACTGTTTTCAGGATGCAATCTTCACAAGCAGATTGGCAGCCTAGTTATACTAATCCTACTGAACAGCCAAGGGATATTTATTTCATTTTAAATACCATGTTCAGTACATGATCTGCTACAACAATACATTTTTGCTCATAGCATATCACATTTAGAAAGAAGCAGCAGTGGAAGCATTAGATGAACCTAGATAATCTATGTAAGTATACTTCCAATCACTCTCTCCTATTGTCTTGTGCTCTCTACTGACAGCCATACTACAGAAAGGAATAAATTAATTCTGTGTCAAGCTTTGATCACCTTGCATTAACATGAATTTAGACATGGAGAAAGAGATTAGGAATTACAAGTGATGCTGGAGTCCCACACGGCCCCACAGTTTTTTAAATTGTGACAGCAGGTGTGGGGAAAAGTTGAAGATGCTGGAACATGTTACATGTTCCACCATAAAAACAGGGGGAACATGTTCCAAAGGTGAACTTAGCCTTTAAGTTTTGTCATCCTTGGACTGGAAGTGTGTTACTGGCAGAATTGTTAGGTGAAAATAAGGAGAAAAAAATCTTGAAGAAAAGAAACTGAATACAGCCACCACATCTAAGAACTGATATGCTGCAACGTATAAAATTTTCATTTTGGGATTTACAGGGGTTGGACAAAAATATGGAAACACTACATGGTTTGCAGGTGTGAAGGGGACAACATGTTTTGCGTTGAAAGCAGAAGTGATGTAACATTCTATTGCTTCTGCTGTGTGATGAGACACCTAGCTAACAGGTGGGAAGCCTCACTTTTGTCATTCACTGCATGTACTGTTAGTAGTACGGAGTCAAGTCAAAGCTTGCTGAGTTTCAAAGAGAGCAAACTGTCAAATTTGCCAATTTATTTGTGGTGTGGTGAGGTACAGTATCAAAGATAATGACAGCATATACCATTTCTGGGAAAACATTGTCTTAAGCATAAGCGTGGTCGACATGGACAACTGACAGAAATAGACAAAAGGACACAGCGCAGGATTGTGACCCGGATTTTTGCATGAAGAATGGTATCAGATTCCATTATTCACCATCCAATACTTAGATTTGTCAATTCCCAGGAGAATTCAGGCAGTCCAACACTTTATTAGGTAACAATTTTGTTCTTTTACCATACTTGTTTCAATAATTATGTCCAACACCTGTATATACGTTTTAAATAGGTGTAACCTTCATTAGGCATAATCTAGTCCTCTTAAATTCTTCTCAGTTTGGCCATTGGTTTCATCTTAGTTTGACATGCCTGGTCTAAAGGTCCACAAAAAGCATGGAGGTAATTGGAAGGCAATGGATAAAGTGAGAAGCAGGAATACAAAAGTGAGAGGGGCGCCCCGACCTTGTGCAATACCATAAAACCATTTATTAAAAGTTAAAATCCAGCATAAAATATACTCACAAGCGGAGCAGTGTCAAAGGCACGTAAGTAATATACAGTGACATCAGTCTATCACCACCACAGCTATGAAGGATCCAGATGGCATCATTCGCAAGGCTAACGCGTTTCCAGGGCGAACCCTCTTCTTCAGAGCCAGAGCCTTGTAGCCGAGTAAGAGGATCTCGGCATTACAACGCTGGATCCTCTGGGTGGGTATCTAAACTGGAGAACCCACCACAATGCAAGCAGGTTTTAGAGGTGAAAATCTGCTTTAAGATTCTTGATAATGTGTTAACCTGAACGTTAAAGCATAACAGATGTGAATTATTTGGTCGTTTACGTGTAAAACGTTATATTTAACATTTTGGAATATGATCTGAACTTCTGAATGAAATCTTTATATCTTAGAATATGTTTGTGAATCCTATTATATAAAGTCCAAACATGTGTTTTAAATGACATTCTATATGTTCACAAGTCCTATTATAAATACAGTGCTAAAGACTTAGGCAAAGGAAACACGTAAACTAAGTCTCATGTTCAGCTTAAAGGGATGAACCCATTTGGGTGTAGGGATTATCATTCAGATCTGGTGCTTGTTAACTTGCATTTTATTATGTAATTCACACTGTAAATGACGTAGCAGTTTTAAGTAATAAAGCTTGTTTATGGCATGGACAGCACGACCTATTTCCCGGATAACACAAACCACGGGTTTACAAGGAACAGCCATGCAGAACTGATTAACCTTCTTTGAGGTTGCTTTATCTAACTACATGCTCCTCCTGTTAAATTGTTCAGCTCAATGTTCTGAAATGTTTGGTCACTAAAAGAGACATATGATATTATCATAGAGGTAGAAAGGTAACAAAAAAAAGCCACACATTTTCCATAAACAGAAGCCATGCAATTAGGATATTGAATAGAAAAGTACTATAAAATAAAAGAGAGGGTGCACGAGCCTTGCGCATTACCCAAGTATATTTATTGGAATAAAAAGGAAGAAAACATACTCACAAATAAATATGAAACAGCATGTCAAGGTCCGCAATGGACAAACAGCAACCAGGTCATCGGGACTGGGTCCAGCACACCGGAGGATCTTGTAGACGGCTGACGTATTTCAAGAGGTGATCCCCTCTTCCTCAGAGCCAAGTTCCCTGACCCTTGGAGGGCAGCAAGGTTTGTGCTCTATCTGGGAACCACGGCCACTTCTACTGCCATTGCAGTACTGTTTGAGAGCAGGAGATTCTTGTTTGACTGTCATTGAATAAAAAAGTGCCTGTCACAATTACAGGTTAGGCTCAGAGACCAGTAGCTATAGCAGAAGAGAGCCTCACACCGACAAGCAGAATAAAGCTGGGTACACACTGGCCGAAAATTGGCCAGTTCAGCAAGACCAGCCAACTTTTGGTGAGTGTGTACAGCTGTCTGTCTCACAGAAGTCTGTCTAACGATTGGCTTTGTTGAAGAGACATGCTGGAAAACCAGCATCCAGATCTGGGAATTCTGGTGTTGGGGGGGGGGGGGTCAGGAGAGCCACCACACTGTCAGAATTCAATAGAACAGAAGGAGGGATTGCCACACCAACATTGCTTATGTTGGTATGGCGATCTGTCAGATTTTTTCATTTAACCAAGCAGGGATGTAGTCTAGGTACAGGCCAAAGGACAGTAACAAATATTAAAGAAGATAAGGACAGCTGCCATTATGCAAAGGAGCAAGATATTGGCTGCAGACAGCACAATAATATAGGCAAAGAGGAAGTGCAGAGGCTTAAAGCGATTGTAAAAAAAAAAAAATAACATCAAACATCTCTATACTTACCTGTTCACCGGCCATAACCCTCATCTTTTTGGGTCCCCTGGCAGCACTACTGACCCCTCCTGTCTGGCCAGTGCCCCCATGGGAAGCTGCTTCCCATGGGGCATACGTGTGTGCTTGCTCCCGAGCCCCGCTGCTGCATCCATTGACTCAGACAGCGGGACTTGCCCCACACCCTCGTCACTGGCTTTGATTGACAGCACTGAGAACCATTGGCTCCCAGTGCTCCAGCAAAGCCAGCGAGACCCAGAAGTGAGGGAAGAGAAGAGCTGCAGATGTGCACAGAGCTGGATTGAATGAGGGCTCAGGTAAGTAAAAAGGGGGATGCTGATGCCTAAACCTTTTTTAACCTTAATAGAAGGAATGCATTAAGGTAAAAAATGTCTATGCTTTAGAACCACTATAAATCAGGAAGTTTATGGGAGGAACAAAGAGTTCAATGTTCACCAGAAACAAGATACAATGCATCACCTCCTACCGCTCAGAACCATGCCTGCAAAACCAAGCCTCCGCCGTTGGTACAACACCTGCGTCACAACGAGGGTGATGGTGCTGTGCACTCGCCAACCAACTATAAATGGGACCGACAGATAAATAATGAATGAAAGAAAGAA
>BLSH010111223.1:397794-408485 GCA_018402905.1 Glandirana rugosa | reverse complement strand
CCCCCCCCCCAGCAACTCTTACCTCCCCCTTCCCTCCCTACCCTTCCTCCCATCCCCTTCCCTTCCCATACCCCTCCCTCTTCACTTTTATAATACCAAATTTTGGGATGAGGTGCTCGATAATATGAAGTGCTACCATACTCTTTCTTCCCACACCCAAGATACAATGCAAGGTTCTCAACGGGATCAAGCAGGGAGCTATACAGCATCCCACATGGCACAGTGAGAAAAGCCGCAGCCAGACACTGCAGAGGTCCCTGGCTCAGATTCAGACCCTGACAGTGGCACTGGTAAACAATATAGATTTCACAAAAGCAAGTACACCCCTCACATTTTTGAAAATACTTTATTATATCTTTTCATGTGCCAACACTGAAGAAATTACACTTTGCTACAATGTAAAGTAGTGAGTGTACAGCTTGTATAACAGCGTAAAAATTAGAGTGAATTACTGCACTACCTATATAGTAAACAAAAAAAGCAGCCAGCACAACAATCCAACAAAATTGTAAAGCGAACAATAAAATCTATAAAGTGCAGTGCTGAGAGTGCTAGTTTGGTACTCAAACCTATTATAGCATACACATGGATACTTTAAAGTGTTTTAACAAAAATGCAATGACAAAACATATAGTGAAAAGCTTAAAATTAAAGTGCAAAATGAGTGACAGAATTAGGAAACGTCCGTGTAAGCTATAAGTCCGTTTCAATCACTAGGAGACTTGTAAATAGTGATATCACATCCACCGGCATGCATAGTGATCCTCCACCATAAGGAAATAGCTGTGTACTCTTACCAAAGATGAATGGAAATCAGGCATTAATATTAATGGTGAACCACAGATCCCTCCGGACTCAATTCCCCGGTTAGGAAGACACTCCAATCTTAAACCACGGACCCCGATGCATTTGTTTCCTTATCACACATATATGGGTAGCTGGTTATCAACTCCCGGTGGTACTTCATCACACAGATCACTCGCGGACCCATGTAGATAGCAGATGTTCTCATATAAGTCACCCTCTGAACCACAAGGAATGGAAGATAGTGCTTGAAACACTTTTGAAGCACCAAGCTTCTCCACTAAAGCTCCAGACTGTGTACTAGAGACAAGATCAGATGCTGCTAATGTACTATAATGGTTAAACCTTTCTGATGCTGATGATAAAAAAAAGGAAAAAAACAATTGGATCTCTCTGGTTTAGGAGGATGTAAATTCAGCAGTTGGAGTCTTTACGTCCAGGCAGGTTGCAACAGCAATGGTGAAAGGTAAAATATGCTTATCTGGAGCAGCGCTCAGCTGAGCCGCTGCAGGTGATGACAGTCCGTGACCAGATCCCTGATGTAGTTCGACCCAAAGGTATGGGGAGAGGGGAGCCACCGGTGTCTTCACGGCAGAATGCTGGAACAGTGCCTGTCTGTGTTGTCGGCCTCACCTCCTTCTTCAGCATGGTTCCAGTAATCCATGTCCTTAGTCTGCTTGTCTTCAGCAAACTTTGCAGGCTTTCTTGTGCATCATCTCTAGAAGAGGCTTCCTTCTGGGAAGACAGCCATGCAGACCAATTTGATGCAGTGTGCGGCGCATGGTCTGAGCACTGACAGGCTGACCCCCCACCACTTCAACCTCTGCAGCAATGCTGGTAGCACTCATACCTCTATTTCCCAAAGACAACCTCTGGATATGACTCTGAGCACATGCACTCTTTGGTCGACCATGACGAGGACTGTTCTGAGTGGAACCTGTCTGTTAAACCACTGTATGGTCTTGGACACCGTGCTGAAGCTCAGTTTCAGGGTCTTGGTAATCTTCTTATAGTTTAGGCCATCTTTATGTAGGGCAACAATTCTTTTTTTCCCCAGAGTGTGCTTTGCCATGAGGTGCCATGTTGAACTTCCAGTGACCAGTATGAAAGAGTGAGAGCGATAACACCAAATTTAACACACCTGTTCCCCATTCACACCTGAGACCTTGTAACACTAATGAGTCACATGACACCAGGGAGGGAAAATGGCTAATTAGGCCCAATTTGGACATTTTCACTTTGGGGTGTACTCACTTTTGTTGCCAGCGGTTTAGACACTAACGGCTGTGTGTTGAGCTATTTTGAGGGGACAGCAAATTTACACTGTTATACAAGCTGTACACTCACTACTTTACATTGTAGCAAAGTGGAATTTCTTCAGTGTTGTCACATGAAAAGATATAATAAAATATTTACAAAAATGTGAGGGGTGTACTCACTTTTGTAAGATACTGTATATAATTATGTATATTCATTCTTCTATACAAGTAGATTCAACGTTTTGCAACCTGTTTCTATTAACTCTGTCTATCTATCTATTTAGACTATGCTTGGTAGAAAGTAAACCTCCACATAGCGTAATATGTACTAAAAAGTTTTTTTTCTTGCATAAAATGTTAAAATCATGGACGTACATGCTAATGGCAGCCCGAATGACTGTTACCAAGAAGGATAGACCGCAGTGGTTGTAAGTCCTTGCGTCTCCATGGGTCAACCTATGTAATCATCATTCTCCGTGTTTTCACCTTACATTCAAACTTTACACTTTATTACCTGCAATTAACAATTAGTAATATTCCAAAAGGGCAGGCAGTTCAATTATTTATCCATGATGACCATCGCTTTTATTAACTCTTCCTAAAAGTGAAGTTCACTTCAGTAAAATTAAATATTCATTATGCAACTGCAAACAATTTGTATACAAAATACTCGAGAAAAGATCCACTCGATGCAGAGAAATCTATGCCTCTTAGCACTTTATGAAAAATCTCTATCCTATCTTTTCTCTATCCTTTGTGAGTAAATGCTGTTTGCAATTGTGCTATGAATATTTACTGAGTTGAACTTGGCTGTTAAATTAATTCAATTGATCTAAATTTATAGGTGTGCTTCCCTTCATTAATACGAATAAAAACAAAAACGCACATAGAAGCAAACAAAAAATGTGCTCAGTGCAAAAAATGCTGTTACAATTATTGTACAAATTGTGAATCAAAAGTCCATGCAAAACATCAAGTGTAAAAATGAAGCCAGCAAATGAATATTCTGATCAGAAGTCCTCAACCACCATTCACAAAGCCTCTTATTAGATCCCCATGATTTCCAAGTGAACAGAGATCACAGAACTGTTGAGTAATAAATCACTGGAAAGGCAGCCCAAATAGCCAATCAAACTTCCAAGAGGTAGTTTACACAGGCGGGAGGCAACGAAAACCATTAACGCAGATTAAAATATTCCGCCAAAACATCAAAGAAGAGCAGGAGCCCACATAGTATAAAACTACCATATAAATTGCCTTTATTGCGTAAAAGACAGGTACTTACAATAAAATTACAGATATAAGCATAAAATGGCGCACTTCCGGCAGTTAGTGGGAATAATGATGTCACTGATTAAGCCCCAAACGACGAGTTTTGTTGACACAGAACATCGCCAGGAGATTGAACCTGGCTCCAATCCCCTGACAATGTTCTATGTCAATGAAAATCATTGGGTGGGGCTTAATCTGTGACATCATCATACCTACTGACTTCCAGAAGCGCGACGTTTCATGCTTATGCTGAACTGAGACTTTTTTGTGTTTTATGTGCAGTTGCAATTACCTCTAGATGTTGGTGAATATCTTTTTAAGGATAAAGGACCATCTTATTATTAGTGCAGAGAACATTTATATATTTAAAAATAGAATTAAAAATGTCTGGCTTTCTATTTAATTGACTTACTAAATATGTCCATGAGAACAGAGCATAAGCTGTTTGTTTTAAATCATGCAGCCAAGGTCCGTAAATGATGTAAGAATAGACATAGCTGGTATATTTACAAGAACAGTGAGGCAGTTTTTATTTTAGTGCAGAAGAGACCAACCACAGAATTACTTTAATCCAGCTAGATTAAAAATGTAATCACTGGCAAAGAACTAGTCTGAAAACAATTAAAAGGATGTTACAATATTTAAAGCAATGCATTTTTTAAAATTGCTATGGAATATATATCATATAATTTTCATCTAATTCTCTATGTGACACACCTACAGTGCTTTGTATACATAATTAAACTTCCAGTCCCGGGGTCTTTCCCTATTTTATAATGTTACAAACTGAAATTGAATCAATTTAAAATGTATCTATGGTCAAAATTTAAAATCATATGTTCATTTCCACAATGAATTTCCATTATTTCTAGTCTATTCCTATTAATATGAACAATCTTCAAGTTTGTAAACTTACTTTGTGAAGAATTCCACAAATGTATTTCTTTGAATCCTATAATACACATTCAATATGCCCCGTGAATCTGCACTGATGTGTCACACATTTCACAGAACCTGCCTTCTGAAGTAAAAGAGGTAGTAAGAGAAGGAGTTTCAGCTGGCATCATAGGAAAACATACCACATCATCAGGCAGTAAGGTTCCATGGGACATGTAGTCATTAGAATTTTAAAGTAAGCCAAAGGAATGAGCAGAGCAAAGCAACGGTCTTCAAAGCTACAGAAAGACCAGAGGTGAGATTTGTGCCTTAATGGTACTCAAGACCCGACACTGACTGGAGAAAGGACAAGGTGCATCCCATGGATTGCATTCAGGGCTAGCATCCCCCACTTATAGCAAAGGGCTTGGAACACCTTCGGGCATAGAGCCCAATCCTTCAGATCCAGACACCGATGCCCAAGAAAGTCTGCCTGATAATTTTCCGTCCCTGGTATGTAGACAGCGGACAGGGCCAGAACATGCAGTATAAATGAATTCCGCTTCTTTTTGAACAGTGCCTCCTACCAAGTCCCCTGCACTGAATATAATAAATATAATATGGTTCAACCACAGAAATAGTCAATTTCTGCAGGAAACACTCTTCAACTGGATATTGCTGAGCAAAACACTTAGGAGGGGCAAAGCTTTTTTCAAGGCGAGATCAGTCACAGGCTCTAAGAGCTGGAAAGAATTTAGCAAGTTTACACAACTTCAGGGGACCAGTGCTATAGACGATAGGGTGAACAGGCTCCTCTAACAACAAAGTGTTCTAGCAGTACATAAAAGAGAAAAAGTACTCAAAAATAAACATAAAAAAGAAAAAAAGTTCAAAGTGAGTCTTTGTACAATAAAATGAAGGTGATATTCCAGATGAAATCCAACATCTAGTGCTCTATTTACCCAGTGCAGCCTTCACCAATAGCAGTAAAATACACTCACAAGATTTAGTTGCTGTCTAGGATATAGAACAGCAAATAAGGCATATTACAGGATCCAAGTCCTGTCAAACTTTAAATCCAGGTTTCTCAATATATTCTAAAGATGGTTCCTTGGATGGAACAGAGATGAATAGTGTGAGAAAATGAGGACTATAGATCTCTGATGACTTGGATCCTGTAATATGCCTTATTCGATGTTCTACATCCTAGACAGCAACTATTTCTGGTGAGTGTGTTTTTCTGCTATTGGTGAAGGCTGCATTGGGTAACTGGAGCACTAAATGTTGGATGTCATCTGGAATATCATCTTGAATTTATTACACAAATACTCACTTTGAACTTTTTTCTTTTTTATGTTTATTTTTGAGTACTTTTTCACTTTAATGTACTGCTAGAACCCGTCGGGTGTTTTATTTTAGATGTGTTAAGTGCTGCAATTTTTTATTATTTTAGCATTTAGATGTTCTGTATATCTGCACTAATTGCAAACGTCTATTTCCACCAAGAAGCGCTGACAATATCCTCACATTTAAAGCGGTTGTCTACAGATGGAAAAAAAAAAGCCTGCAAGGTAAAGGCATAATGAGCTAGTATGCACCGCATAATAGCTCATATGAAATACTTACCTCTGAACGAAGCTCCCGCAGGGCTGCCCGGTCCCCACAGAGGGAACTTCCATCTTCCTTGTGGGGACTCTTCCGGGTTCGCCAGGAGATTACTGCGCATGCGCCGTGACGTCAGCGGCTGCATGAAAGTGGAACACACGGGTAGTGAAAAGAGCTTGCCTGTAGTTATACACAACATTAAATTCTACTGGTAGACAGTAAGTTAAGCCTCGTACATATGGGCCGAATGTCGGGCGACATCGACCAGTTAACAAAAATGGCCAACATTGAGCCCGGGTGTGTATGCCACCTTATCCGACAGAAGCCGGCCATTTGGCAGGCTTCTGCTGGACAAGCATGCTTGAAAATCAGCAGCCAACTGACTCCCGGTCGGCGATCTCTGCCAATAGAGGGGAAGGGGTGGGGGGGTAGAACACAACAGCTCAGCAGGAGAGCTGACAGTTTTATTTTGTTTGTGTGCCAGGCTTTAGTTGCTCGATATTGGATGTCCCCTGTAGTACCTACCAAACGACAGTGGGTGGATTATGTTAATTCTCTTTTACTAAGAGAACAGCTTACTTACTGCCACCGTAATGTTTTGCGCAATCTTGATTTGGCAGCATTGGTTAGACAGTCCTGGCTTGGCCCCACCAAGATTAGTAATGGATAAGCTACTACAGATATGTTGATGGTTCCACTTAGAAGGGGCAATGGTACATCTGTTCCCACCAGCTTTTTGGATTATATACATGTCTTTTTGATATATCTTGTAATGCTTAATATATTCAGAAGAGAGCTGCTTTTTAATAAAATGGTGTGTATTAAAAAAAAAAATTCTACTGGTAATCTCACTTCTTAGTTTTCATGGTTTACTACGTTAACATGTATACTACATATCAGGGGTCGGCAGCCTAGCCACTGCCTTCACCGGGACATTACTACGAATGCGCAGTGACATCAGCGGCTGCATGCAAGTGGAATATCTCCTAAGCCATACAGTTTAGGAGATATTCATTTTACCTACAGGTAAGCCTTATTATAGGCTTATCTGTAGATAAAAATGCATTTTCGGGGTAGACAACCACTTTAATAAACATGAGTGCACTGCATCAATAAGATTAACAAAGAGTACTAATGGTATTCTTAGGGGATCTCAGCCCAAATCTGCCATCTCTTCAGGCAGCATATCAGCCGCAAGAGCAACGTCAGAGACCAGCTCAAATCCAAACACGTCCAAGGATTACTTTGCTGTGTAATGTGGGAGCAGGAGGTAGCAAAATGGCGGGCCTGCTCTGTAGAACTACTGAATCAAAGCTGTGAACGTGCAGTAGCTGTCCATGCAACAGAATTGCACCAAATGGGCCCTTTAAAAAGCCGTTGCTCCATGTCATTTGAAGTGTCACATGCTACTGTGACAGATGTCTTCCACTCTTGGCAGGATAATAAGTCCAACCCTATCCTGGCTTTGCTCTCCATAATGACCATATCCCTAAAGGGGTCTTTAGAGAGAGAGGAATAAACCTCAGGCAGACCATGGCCCTGGATCTGTATAGCATCCTGCAGGTAAGTTAACATCATGCACCTTGTGCCAATGTGAGCAACCACACAGGATCCAGTGTCCAAAGACACTTTATATGCCAGCCAACATCTTCAATCAGGTGGGTCCAGGTATGGTCCTCCAAGGCCTAGCTGAGAAGCCAACTAATCCATAAAGTTGCAGTGGCTATGGTGTAGCCTGAAACTTGATAGAAGTAATTTCAACATAAGAAATATGCTTCTCTCAGTAGATCGAAGATGTCCATATCCTAAGAGCAATAGCAAAAAACTTAGGCATGCTGGGAGTAGGAAGGTCTTAGTTTTAAAAAAATATCATAAATGGGTATAAAATGTTTTGTTGTCTCTAGAAATTGTATTTTGTTAGAATCACGAGCCAACTAGAAACATTTCTCTGGCTATTCATTTATAATATTGGCAGATATAAAGAACATGTAACAGCTCTACCTAGTGATGCAGTCTGAGTGCTATGAGTTGTGACAGAGATCAAACATTACATTCTATCAAATTCACTTTCATCTGATTGCATCAAAATAGTCACTTTATTTCAGTAGTTTCAGGTGAAACCAAATACACTGTATTTTTATATGTATATAATAATACATTGACTATTTATTTATGGCTATTTGTAGACAAAAAGTAGCCCATGACCACTGAAGTCAGATTACCTTTAAAGATGCAGAACTCAAATCTGTTGATTCTACTAAGAACAGTCTGGGTAATGATGAATACTGTAGAGACTCAGAGCTCAAACACATATTGGACATGATATTGAATGCAGTTGTTATACATTTCTCAGCTGTGTCATTTTATATATGTTAATACAGAGAAATGCATGAAATCGCAGATTTAGGGATTTACAATTTTGAGAAACCCTAACAATATTTTAGCACTAGGTTCTTGGAGCAAGAAAATCTCCAGAAATGCTATAACTTGCTTGATTCTCACCAATAGAAATGGAACTCCAGAGAGTCATTTACATCAAACAGGTAATTACTTATTGTAAAATATGACTACACAACACACATCTTATTCATGTAACGTGAAGAAAACAAAACCATATGGGTCATCAAAGTCTGTCCTTCCCTGAACAGTATATAATAAAACAGAGTTTGCAGCTGTGTGATGGGTTACTTTAATGAACTCTGCAGAAAAACATCACTTGTCAACACTTACACACTTTCCCATCAATGCCGGGCGTGTGAATAATATATGACATCACACAAGCAGAATGAAAATTCACATTTTCCAAACACCTTGTTACACTATACAGTACAGTAATCACACTTGACAATACACCATGCACTTGTGTAACAGATTATGACAAGTACATTTACAAAAACGGTGTACATGGTCAAATGAACTTAGGCCAATGGATTCCATAGCATAAGCATAGAAGAAACAAAGAGGTTCAGTTTAAATTCTTGCTATTGGCCGTTGGTTATTCAGTTGCAAAGGGTAACACCAGCTCTATAAAAACCTAGATACAGAATTGTCAGCCTTCTAATATAATGCACGCGTTATTCTATAATACAGAACATAACCCAGATAAAACTGAGTATTTGTTTTCTAAAGAAATGTCATAAACTTACAGCCATGTACTGCATGTTACAATATTTTACATCTGATCTGTCAGCAAATTAAACAGAAAATGATTGTTGTAGCAAAGTTGATTTAGGTTATTTGGTTTTATTAAAAAGCAGAATACTGCATATGTATTAGTGGGCTCCATAGGTTTTAAATTGCTGCATCTTTGTAAAGTATTGAAACTTCAAATAGGTGAGGTATCTGTCCAGGGCGGATGAAAAAGGTAGAGGAGGGGAAAAGCAGCATGTGCCTAGTTGCAGTGTTATTATATAGAGGGGTGAGTTGGGAGCTTGCAACTTCTTTATTCTCCAGATGCCTCACTGACTGGAGTGATGGAAGTGTCACTCCTGTCAGAAGGAATAGAAGCCTTGATAGCTTCAGGAGGAAGGATTCTGCTCTCTCCTCCCTTCAACAGAAGTCTACTGTGAGTGGAAGAGATGAGGGCATCTACTGAAAAGACACCTCCTTCTCAGTAGGGGTGCCTCACTCATCTTCCACACTCCTACACAGCCATGCTAAACTGTAACAACCCCAGCCCACCCCTTTCATTGGCATAACATTTGAACCTGGCCAGGAGACTGTTATGCCCAAAAGTCAGACCAAGAGATAGCCAGACATGTAAGCACTCTTGCCCAGTGGCAGGCTGCATGGCTAATGCTGCAGGGAAGCTGTCCAGCACACCACTGAAGCAGGGACATTTTTTTCTTCACATTAATGCTGTGCCCCAGCCCTGTGAGTCCCTTCTTCCTTCACCACTGTTGCCCCATATTTTTCTGTGTTACAGAGTGTGAATGTGGCACTAAACTCTTGTTTAAAAAACATTCTATTCAAGTATGTTTTCTTAACTAAAAAAAAAAGTACATTTTATTGCTCTCAGCCTTCTCCAAACTTTCTTTTTTTTTTTTTGCTGTTTATGATCTGAGCGGAAGTTCTCCACCTCTACAGTTTTTATAGCTGCTGACTTAATTTTTGCACAAGTGACTGAAGCTCCTATTTAAGTAGTGGATGTGAATGAGTTATGCTTGGAGGATATGGATATTGTTTAGTGTCACTTTAACCTCCTCAGTTTGCTGTGGCATGCAACAAACATTGGCACTATTACACCTGGGGGATGGGGGTGGTGCAATTTGGCATCTTCGCCTTCAGTGCTGGATAACCTTGTTCCGGTACTGTATATGCCCATCTACAGTGCCATGACCAACTGCAATCATCTCCTTTTTTTTTTTTTTTTTTGCCATAAATGTTTTTATTGAAAAGGAGAAAGCACATACAAGCATAAAAAAAGTGGTTACAGAATATGTTCACACTTCTAGAAACAGACTCTGAAAATTTTTTTCCATAAACAAATATATGAAGAAAAAAAGGGGGGGTATGCAGAATTAAGGTACATGAATAAGTGCATATTATAGATCAAGACAGGTAATTACTCCAGATCAGATATGCCGGGGGACTCATACTTTCAGGTTATAAAAGTTTATTAAAGTTTGGCTGCAGGACGGGGCCCTGAGAGCGTGGGTTTCGTCGGGAGCCACCGGTGGCACCGGTATTAGATCTGTGATAATGAGAAATGGCATTCTCAGCTTTGCTACCTGCGTGATACCAGATGTAGGCAAGTCATTTTGGCTATGTTTTAGGTAGGGCGTTTCTGATTACCATCTCCTCAGAGTGGCAGGAGGGAAGAGCACCAAGGGTAACAGTGTTTCCAGCTCTCGGGGACTCCTCTACCATTAGTCT
>BLSH010111223.1:347741-377874 GCA_018402905.1 Glandirana rugosa | reverse complement strand
GGCTAGATCTAACCTGGTGGTTAAGGAGATCTATGAGGTTGATGCTGGATCTTTGACTTTACCGTTTCGGATAGCTGAACAGATTGGACGAGGTGACACCAGTATTTTTGTAAGGTTCAGTGGATTTTGAAGGTAATGGGTTGGCGGCAGGCCAAAGTCCTGAAGTATTTGTGTGGGAGGAATAGGCTTCCCTGAGGTTTTATCTATTAGTTGGCTGAACTTGGTTAGACCAGCTTTCGCCCACTTGTGGAAGACCGAAATATCCAGTGCTTGGGGGAATAGAGGGTGTCCGCATATTTTTGCATGTGTCGAAATTCCTGGCGAGAGGTGGAGTTTCTTCTCTATTTCTCTCCAAGCTATTGCTGTGTCTCGTATGAGGATATTTTTTAGGTGACTTGGAATGTTTTTATGACCACAGTGGAGCAGGTTAGACAAGTCGATAGGCTTTGCCATTTCAGTTTCTAGGTCGTAGTTGGAGTATCTAGAGGAATTGGTGGTCCAATCTAAGCCCACACGTAGGAGACAGGCCAGGTTATAGAGTCTGGTGTTGGGGAGGTTGGCACCTCCATCCATTTTGGGAGCGAAAAGTTTGTGCATGGCTATACGGGGTTTGCGGCCTTTCCAGAGAAAGCCTGACACGGCCGAGTGAAGTCGTGTAACATCTCTGTGTTTGAGGAGAATGGGAATTGTTTGAAGGGGGTATAGGAGTTTCGGGAAACTAGTCATTTTATATAGGTGACATCTGCCTAAAAGGGAGGTTAGCCCACTGTTTAAGTTCCTGAGTGATTTTTAGGATTGTCGGGGTGATGTTTAGCTGATATAGTGAAGAGGGAGTTTTTCCTATTTTGATTCCAAGGTAGGTGATGTAGGTCTTAGCGACGGCGAATACTGAGGAGGAGGCCCAGGGGGGGGGGGGAACGAGAGTGGGAAAGTGGAAGGATTTCGCTTTTGGTGAAATTAATGCGGAGGCCCGAGGCCCAACAGAACCAGGTGAAAGTTTCTTGTATAAAGTGCATGTCGGCTATAGGGTTGGAGGAGAAGATTAATATGTCGTCAGCAAAAAGTGCTGATTTTAAGGTGAGTGAGCCGACAGGGATGCCGCTTAGACTAATGTGTGAGTTTAGGAATCTCGATAAGGGTTCGAGTGCTAGGTTAAATAGGAGGGGGGAGAGGGGGCAGCCCTGTCTGGTCCCCTTGTGGAGGCGGAACCCGTCGGAGACATATCCTGCCGCCACTATGTAAGCCATAGGAGCTTCGTACATGGCATCCACAAGGCTGCATATCGGACCGGAGAAGCCGAAGGCCCTTAAAACCATTTTTAGCCATTGGATGTTCAGGTTGTCAAAGGCTTTCTCCGCGTCTAATGAAATGATTGCCAGGTCTCCGGCGGGTCCCAGTCTCCCCATCTCCAGGGCCATCAGTACTTTTCTGATATTAGTGGTAGCGGATCTACCTTGCGTGAATCCGGATTGAGCTGGGTCGAGCAAGGAGGGCATGATTGGGGCGAGTCTGTGTGCTATGACCTTAGACAGGATCTTTGAATCTAAGTTTAGTAGGGAGATGGGGCGGTATGAGCCAGGGTCTAGGGGGTCTTTGCCCTTTTTCGGAATCAGTTTAATGTGGGCTTGGTGGCCTGTTGGGAGGTACGGGCCGCCCTCCAGAATGTTTTGATAAACACCCTGGAGGGTGGGGGTGAGGGAGGCAGCGTTCAGTTTATAAAACTCTGCAGTAAATCCATCCGGGCCTGGGGCTTTTCCCGGGGGGAGGGTTTGTATGATGTTCGAGATTTCTTTGATGGTTATGGGAGCGTTGAGGGATGTCAGGTGGGGTTGTTGGACTTTGGGAAGGACTACTCGTTGTAGGAAGTCTATCGCTTTGGTTTCATCGATGGGGTCATGGTCGTATAGGGAAGCATAGAACTTTTTAAAGGTGTCATTGATGTGCTTAGGGTTAGAGGTGTCCTTCCCTGCTGGGTCTCTAATCGATCCCACATGTGACATAGCGTGCGGGCTTCTAGTCAGTCTGGCTAGTATTTTTCCTGACTTATTACCGTATTTGTGCATTTTCAGTTCGTAGTGGGACTGGAACATTTTGTCTTGGGTAGCAGCCCAAAGTTCGAAGTTGTCTTTGGCTGCTAGCCAGTTTTTCCTATTGTGGGGTGTGTTGTTGGTGGAGAGAGCCGCGTGGGCCGTACGTAGGGTGTTACTGGTTGCCTGGTACTGTGCGGATACCTTCTTTTTGTATGCTGAGGCATAGGAGATTACCCTGCCCCTCAGAACCGCTTTGCCTGCTTCCCAGAATAGGTTGGGATTTTCAAGGTGCAGGGCATTATTGGAGGCAAATTCCTCCCAGGTGTCAGCTAAAACCTTTTTGAGGGATTCATCATTGGCCAGATAAGAGGGAAATCTCCACAGCCTCATGTTATTGTGGGGCGTGAAACCGGTTAGCTGGATGGATATTGGGGCATGGTCAGATATGACAACGTCGTGTATGGTTGGTTGAAGAGCTAGGGTGCATAAAGGGGAGTTGAGGAAGAAATAATCTATCCTGGATAGCGAGTTGTGTGGGTGGGAAAAAAATGTGAAGTCTCTGCCTTCTGGGTGGGCCATTCTCCAGATATCTGTCAGGGCCAGACTTTCTGCCCACTGAGCCAGTAAGGATCTTGTGTTAGGAGGCACTAGGGGTGGAGGGGGCAGCTTAGGCGATTTGTCTTCTCTTACGGACATGACCACGTTAAAGTCGCCTGCAATGACGTGCGGGAGATGTAGGTGGGGGGCAACATGGCTGGTTAATGAGTCAAATAATTGTTGTGAGGGGGAGTTGGGGGCATATACTATCGTGAGTGCCCAGACTCTGTTGAGAGTCTTGAGAGTGGCTGTGAAAAGACGACCTTCGTCGTCGGAATGGGTGGAGAGGATTTGGCATGGAGTGTTTTTATTAATGAGAAGGAGGACACCTGCTCTGCCCTTGGGGGCTGGGGAGCCAAGGACCTGACCTACCCAGAGTCTGGACATTCGCGGGAAGTCTTCACTGTGCAGGTGGGTTTCTTGCAGGACAGCTATGTCTGCTTTGAGTCTACCTAAGTGGCGAAGGATGGACATCCTTTTGCTGGGGGATCTGAGACCTTTCACATTCCATGAGACTATGTTCAGGAAGGTGCCTTATGTTTGGGATGTTGTATAAAGGAGAGAGGTGATTTTGCATAGCTAAATATGGCTAGAAGGGGAGCGGTCCTGGCCATGATGGTGTATATAGTGTGGATGGAAGTAGGGTAGAGGGGGGAGTGGAGAGGTGGGCTGAAACTGTACCACCAATGACATTAAACAGCATATGTATTAACAGAAAAACACATACCCAGTGAAGTCTGGACTTCGCTATTTTCCTCATGTGTCTTCTTTTTCTATGAACAGCGTTACCGATCGAAGCCGGTTCTCCCGCCGACAGACGGTAGATAGGATCCCCCGTTATACATGTCAGAAGTGTCAGAAGAACGGCGGGGCCCTCCTTACCCAGCATGGGTGTATAGGGTCAAGGCCGATTTCGTCTCGGTAAAGTTGTGCTGAAGTCAAGGCCGTGTGGCCACGTACCTAGTGACATTTAAGGAGACCCAGAGAGGAAAAGAGAGAAATAAAAACAATTTAACAGGTCTATCTGTGCAGACATTTAGGCAGTAACTTCTACCACTTATAGAGCAGTAAACATAACATAGGGTAACTAGAGAGTATTGAACTAGAGAAACATCACTTAGGTCTCGCAAGGAGATACTAGAGTATGATGCTGGCTAACTAGTGTTCACCTCCTGCTGTTATTGAGAGAATCATTGGGCCTCAGCTTCTTGGCCGGATCTTTTCTGGGGCTCCTCTGGTTCCGAGAGGGGCCAGGAGCAGGGCCGCCGGATGAGGGTGTCGTGTCCATTGGCAGATGGAGACATGTTTGGAGAAAATGTTGTGCCTCATCCGGTGAATCAAATGATTTGGATTCTCCCGAGGGGGTAGAGAAGCGTAAGATTGCCGGGTAGGCTAGGGAGAATTTGACACCCCTCTGGAAAAGTGCTGAACATATGGGTTGGAAGGCTTTGCGCCTCCTGGCGACTTCCTGTGAATAGTCCGCAAAGAGAAGGAGTTTGTTTCCTTCCAGTTGGAGCGCCTTGGAGTTGCGAAAAGATTTGAGCAGATTGGATCTATCCACATAGTTAAGGTATCGGACTATCACAGCCCTAGGTGATCTCCTGTCATTTGAGGGTGCCCCCCAGGCGGTGAGCCCTTTCTACTGTGCAGGGACCAGGGAGGCCTAGGGCCTGTGGAATACGAGAGGAGCAGACCTCCATTAGGGATTCTGTATTAAAAGATTCAGGTAAGCCAATGATCCTTAGATTGTTCCTTCGGGACCTATTTTCTAATTCATCCAATTTCTCTAGAATGAACTGTTGGTTTTGTTTGAATTCCTTCCCCTGGGAGAATGAGGCCTGGACTTCGTCTTCTATCTCTGAGACCCTCCCCTCTAAGTCAGCAAGGCGTCTGGTGTGTTCTCCCAGCTCCCTGCTAAGCTGTGACATGCCCGCAGCTATTGCCCTGTCTACTGCTGCTGTGATTGTGGGAGAGAGGAGCGCAGCAACAGCCTGGGCAAGCCCCATGACCTGATCGTCTGTTTGAGCTGGCAGGGGTGCAGGCAGCTGGGGGCTGCTCTGTGCGGCTGGAGCAGTGTCACTATGAGGTGATCCGTCCGCCATATTGGCCGCAAGGGGACTGTTCGTGCGGCCTGCGGCGCTCTGTTGGGAGGGCGCGGGAGAGGGTCCGTGGACCACGAATTTGTCCATGGGCTGGAGGGCAAGTGAGTCGGGGGTTCCGTGGGGTGAATTCTCACCGTCCGCCGTCGGTCTGTGCAGGCTTAATAAGCTGAAGAGACGGAGCCGCTGTTCCACCCTCCGTTCACATCAGGCGCCGGAACCGGAAGTTTAAAATTAAGTTCTTAAGGTGCATAAATAGCAAAACAAATCTTCTATTTCAATCTTCCACCTCAATTCACCACGTGCAGGGAGAAAAAATACAATTGGAGGCTCACCAGAATTAGGAGTATAGAACGCCTTTTTTATATATCCATAAGGACTCGGCACAAGACCATCACAAGAGGACCGTGTAGCTCCAACCCAGTCAGCTCAGCAGGAGAAATCAAACTAGCCTGTGCATAAGATGAGATTATGCACAGGCTAGTTTGATTTCTCCTGCTGAGCTGACTGGGTTGGAGCTACACGGTCCTTTTGTGATGGTCTTGTGCCGAGTCCTTATGGATATATAAAAAAGGCGTTCTATACTCCTAATTCTGGTGAGCCCCCAATTGTATTTTTTCTCCCTGCACGTGGTGAATTGAGGTGGAAGATTGAAATAGAAGATTTGTTTTGCTATTTATGCACCTTAAGAACTTCATTTTCCAGCACTGGAAATTTTCACTAACACTGGCACTTTATCTGTGATATTTGTTTACTCTCACAACTTATATAAGCGCTCCTAACACTGGACTACATATGAGTGTGATTTTATAATGTTTGATTTGAACAAAGCAGCAGCTGTCATAATATTTTATAACATAATATAATTTTATGTACTTCACATGTATTACTGAGTTTATACACTGAATTTATTTTAGCGCAGTATTATATATTATATATATACGTTTAAAGCCCTAGATCTTCTTATATCTCTATTGGAGGAAAATGACTCTGCGGATCTCGTTGACTCCATTAACCTTGAGAGCTTGCTCGGCATGGCCGATACTACATCATCCAGCACCGAGCAGCCCCTGGCCTTTACACTTAAAAATCCTTCATCCCTATATCCTCCCCCCAGTTCTAACCACAATGCAGCCACTTTTTTAAAAATGGTCACCAAAGAGATCAGTTGTTTATCCATCCCCTCCGACCCTTCGTCAAATTTTTCATTTCGTGAACGTAATGCATTAAAGGCTCTGGCCTCAAATATCGATTTGGTGATCAAACCATCTGATAAAAGTGGCAATGTTGTGGTTATGAATAGTGTTGACTACATAGGAATGTGTATGTCTATACTAAATAACTCCGACTGGTACCGTCCCATTCCTTCCAATTTGATTGATCGGTTTTCCAAAGAATTCTATACTTTTGTGGACAATGCTTATTACCACAATGTAATACCCAAACATATATGGGAATACATACGTACTAGTTACCTACGAACAGCAACCTTTTATGCGTTGCCCAAACTTCACAAAAATTCTACTAAGCCCCCAGGACGTCCAATTGTTTCAGGATGTGGTAATCTTACCGAAAATCTGAGTCACCTTGTTGACAATCACTTACAACCTTTAGTTGTTAAACTTCCTTCGTACGTACGCGATACCATTCATTTTTTGCAGATTCTTGAGGGCCTCCACGTCGATGGTGACACCATCCTGGTCACCATCGACGTCGAGGCCCTATACAGCACCATCCCCCACGACAGGGGTTTGGCGGCCATTAGACATAAACTTACCTTATCCAATTGCTTGGACCCCCGATATGATGAATTTGTGGTGCAGGCTCTTCAGTTCATTCTGGGGCACAATGTTTTTTCTTTCAATGGCACCCACTACCTCCAGGTGCAGGGGGCTGTGATGGGGACACGTTGTGCCCCATCGTATGCCAACCTGTACCTGGGGGAGTGGGAACGCCAATTGTGGCATGACTCAGGCATTTCTGTCTACGCTGGTCGCACATTGGCATGGCATCGTTATATTGATGATGTTTTCATGCTATGGAAGGGCTCCGTCCCTCTCTTACATCAATTTCTAGCCTACCTTAACCAGAATGAGCTGAATCTGCACTTTACAATGTCTTATAATATCCACGAGCTGCCCTTCCTGGACGTTATGGTGCGGAAGGGCCAGGATGGGCGACTACTCAGTCAATTATTCCGTAAATCCACTGTTGGAAACTCTTTACTTCATGCCAGCAGCTTCCATCCTAAACCACTGTTGGCCTTCATTCCCTATAGCCCAGGGTTTCTCAACCAGGGTTCCGTGGAACCCTAGGGTTCCTCCAGAGGTTGCTAGGGGTTCCTTGAGCAATGGTCAATTTCTACCTCTCAGATAAATTCCCAATGATACCATTGATCTTTTTAGCTATCTGTAAGTGGGTAATTCATCCCAATGACCACAAGTGTAAGGAGCATTCTTCCCATTGAGTATCACACCAATGTATCATGAGTTGTAGATTTAAATTTTTTAGCAGGGGTTCCCCGAGACCGGAGAATTATTTCAAGGGTTCCTCGGTGTTGAAAAGGTTGAGAAAGGCTGCTATAGCCAGTACCTTCGAGTGCGTCGCAATTGCTCTGATGAGTCCTCTTTTATTAAAGAGGCCAAAGAGCTACAAACACGACTTCTAGAACGTGGATACTCCAGAGCTTCTCTGAAGCGTGCATTCAGGAGAGCTCGAAGTGTCCCTCGAACTGACCTCCTTAATAAGAAAAAAATACCAACTGCAGACTCGATTACACGTATAGTCACTACTTACTCCACCCAGCATAAACAAATTAAACCGTCCTGGGTAAATATTGGCATCTTCTCACTATGAATTCTCAATAATCCCCATTTGTTCCAGATGCACCTGCTGTAGCCTACCGTAGGGCTCCTTCGGTCGGCGACAGATTGGTCTCCAGTGAATTCAGTGCCCACAGGAGAGACCCATGCATTCGTTATGGTACTTTCTCCTGTGGGGGATGTAATTATTGCCAATACATGGACAGATGTAGTAGAATTATATTGCTCAATCGCCAAGTCTTTTGTCCCAAACATTTTGTTAATTGCAAAACTCCCGGCATAGTGTACCTCCTCTCGTGAGTGTGGAGGTTACTATGTCGGGAAAACCAAAAATGAATTCTGGAAGAGGATATATCAACATACTCTCTCCATAACTAAACGTGACCCTGACACCCCCCTTGGTCGACATACTGCTTCAATCCATCCCACCCTTCTTCCAAAAGTTTTTTTCTTAGCTCTGGACCGGGTCCACTTTGGCTCACGCGGGGGTGACTTCAACAAACAACTCCTCCAGCGTGAGCTCTGGTGGATCCACACCCCCCAGGCTACGTCCCCTCCTGGACTCAATGAGATCTGCAGCTTTAAACCCTTCCTCCCGGGCTTCACATCGGGGGGTTGTGAACTCACTTTATGAGAATTTTCACATGTTCATTTCTGGTTTAGCATTTAACACCTACCCCATGAATTATTCATTCATCATTTCTTGCATTGTTGCTTCAATACCCATCCCATGCCCCTTTTATTCATTTTTATTTATTTTTTATTCATCACCATTACCTGCATCATTCTCTTTCTTGTTGCTGATTGGTATTTGCTTTATCAGCATTACATTCATATTTCCTCCGTTGTTCCGTTGCTTACATGTCCACTGTTCCCTAGCATTTTCAGTCATTTCTCATTTCATTTTCTTCATCTATTCATTTATTCTTATTACTTTCATTTATTTTCCCTCTTTTCCTTTAATTCTTACTTGCCTATCTACTGGGTTTGCACCCACATTTCATTTACAAATTACCTTTTTTCGCCCATTTACACCATCCACCGCTGGGTGTCGTACTTACTCCCCGGCTAGGGAGCATTGTGCGCCACCCGGCGGGTAGGCTCCACTGGAGCTTGCCGTCACTGGCTATAGCCGTTTTCGGCTGCTTCTTGTTGGAGCAAGCTTTTTGCCCTGGCAGGCATCCGTCTGCTCGGGCACACCCGCCGGCGGAGGTCCGACGCGTGACGTCATTCCGCCCTGGTGGGCGGGGCTACACCGCGCGCCGTTCACTCCGGAGGGACCCTTAGGCGTTTGGTATGCGGAATTAATTGCCCGCACAACACGAACAGCCAGCACCTGTCAGTGTCCTCCCGGATTGGCTGCCGCAGACACTTACGCCCCTTTAAAGCCAGGTCAGTACTCAGCTGTCTTCATGTAGCCCGTATCTACACCGACCACACGGACCAGGTAATACGACGCTACCATTATTGTATCTTCCAGTCCCTTACTAATGCCTTTTGAGCCCATAACCTTTTTAAACCTAGTATGTGGCTGGTATATTATGTATACTTATTCTAATACAACAAGCTGTGTTTAACTCATAAACTGGCCTCAATACAACAAGTAGTATTTGGTCTTTAATACCTGGACCCATTACCCTACAGTATTGTGTCTTAATCATTATTTATTTGACCGGGCACTATCTGGCATGATCTAAGGCAGTTTACCTTTTTTCATACACCTTTCAATTTTTCACCAGTGTGATATACTTCATATGTTCATACATATGTATATATTTCTTTTATTTAGTGTAATCCACACGCTCAGTGTGGTTGGGCCGGCACAGCCACCTTGGGCCCCTTGTGGTCGCACAATATTCCATGCTCCCCTTTTCTGGGTTTTACACACTCCTAGCGGTGGTTTGGATCACACCCCCAGATCCTCTCGGGCTGACATCTTTTTTGGTTTGTTGGGTGCCTCCAGCATATATGTAAGTGCTACTCTCACCTTCCATGGTGAATGCTTATTTACTCATTTTACTTAGTTTACTCTTTAGTTTGTCTCTACAATACGTTTATATAATGTATACTTATGTCATGTATGATTTAATTCTCTACAGACAGCACACTTTTGTTGTACTTGAGGCTTATTATCCCCTGAAGGATTAACCGAAACATGTTGGGACGTTTGTGATATTGCCCCTGGACCCTGCTGTCAACAGTGGTCATCCAAGTGTGCAAATCCCAAATGCATCGAGTCCAACTTTTCCTATGCTGATTGTTTGTGGTACCCTGTATTCTATATTTTATATTTGTAATTTGTTAATTGCATTTATGTTATTTTGCATTTTGTCTATACCTCTGTAAAGTGACGAACATGTACCCACTTTTTCGTTCACTCTGCTTTTTATCCATTTTTGTATGAATAAAAATATATGATTTTTTACTCCATTTTCTTTTTTCCTTGTAACCACCCTGATTACCACATCTGCCTTTAAAGTCCAGGGGGATTATTCACATTGGGAATTCCCTCCCATGTTCTAGTTGTTCAGATCGCATATACCCATATTTTATTTACAATAGAAAAAAGAAAACATATCAAATATTTAAACTGAGAAAATGTACAATTTTAGGAAAAAATAAGGTAATTTCGAAATTGATGGCAGCAAAGCATCTAAAAAAAAGTTGGCCATATTTACCATAGTGTAGCATCTCTTCTTTTAACAACACTTCTAGGAACCGAGAAGACCGGTTGATAGAGTTTTGAGAAAGGAATGTTGTCCCATTCATGCCTGATATAGGATCCTAACTGCTCAACAGTCCTGGGTTTTCTTCACTATACTTTTTGTTTCAAGATGCAACAAATATTTTCATTTGGTGAAAGGTCTGGACTGCAGGCAGGCCTGTTAGGCACCCAGACTCTTCTACTATAAAGGTGTGCGGTTATCATAGATTCAGTATGTGGTTTAGCATTCTCCTGCTGAAAGATGCAAGGCCTTTCCTGTAAAAGCTGTTGTCTGGATGGGAACATATGCTGCTCTAGAACCTGGATATATCTTTCAGCATTGATAGTACCTTTCCAGATGTGCAAGCTGTCCATTCCATACACACTAATGCACCCCGATACTATCAAAGATGCAGACATTTGAACTGAGTGGTGATAACAAGCGGGAAGGTCCCTCTTATCTACCAGAGGATGTGGCACCCCATGGTTGCCTAAAAGAATGACAAATTTTGATTTGTTCGACCACAGAACAGTTTTCCATTTTGCAACAGACCATTTTAAATGAGCGTGTCCCAGAGAAGATGGCAGTGTTTCTGAATCAGGTTGAGATATGGCTTCTTCTTTGCTTGATAGAGCTTTACCTTGCATTTTTGGATGGTACAGCAAATTGTGTTCACAGACAGTGATTTTTGTAAGTATTCCTTAGCCAATGCAGTGATGAGGGCCTGAAGATCATGGGCATCCAAAATTGTGTTTTGGCCTTGCCCCCTGTGCACAGACATTTCTCCAGATTCTCTGAATCGTTTGATGATATAATGCACTGTAGATGATGTTTAATTTAAAGTTGCAATTTTATGTTAAGGAACATTATTCTGAAATTGCTAGATGCAGCTTTTCAGATTGCCCATCTTTACCTCTAAGGCCCCTTTCACACAGGGCTGTCCGTTTGCTCCACTGGGATCGATCCGCTGATCCCCGCTGAGCAGGCGGATGACAGATAAATCTCCGCTTACTGTGCAGAGACAGATCTGTCAGAATCCCACTGTCCTCTATGGAGTTCGGACGAAAACAGATCCGCCTGTCCGTTTTAATCCGATCCGCTCTGATCCGATTCTACAGATGGATGGAAAATAGGGTTTCCATCCGTCTGGATTTCAAGGACAGGATCGGATCGGAGAGCAGCGGATGCCAGTGGACATGTTAATACCACTTACCACCACTCAGCTTTTTGTTTCCCTAGGCCAACTTTTTTTTAGATGTGCTGCTGCCATCAATTTCAAAATAATCCCGTTTTTTTTTCTTAAATGGTAAATTTTTTTAAGTTTAAATATTTGCTATTTTTTCTATTGTGAATACATTAAGGGTTTAAGAGATCTGCATTCTGTTTTTATGTAGATTTTACACAGCGTCCCAACTTTTTAGGAATTGGGAAAATCTGTTCAGCGCCTTTGTGATTCACATATCTGCTAAATTGCATGACCAGAGGGTACTCTTCACTACTGCAACTTTGTCTGCCACCAGGCTACTTATAGATTATGAATGAGTATTATCATACTTCATCTCTCTTCTCTAGTACGTTACCTAAACACCTCCACTGTCTGTCCAAAATATGTTAGACTGATTGGATTATTGTACTTAAACAGGCCCTGATTGGATTACAGTTGGAGTAAAGTTTATTTTTTCCTGGAGCTTGACTTTAAAACACAGACATTTATTTTAAGTGATTGCAGTTTTCATTCATACCAGGCTCCATTGTGACTTCAGGACTTTTACTGTCTTCATCCGTTGAGGCGTCATAGTCATCATTCTTTATGTCGCTGACAGGTACAGTGTCAAATGGAATAGAACTGTTGCTGTTGGGAATAAAGTATAGACCAAGGAAAATTAAAACTAACACACATATAACATTACTCATGTCCTTTTGCAATTCATTCCATTGTAAACGTATGAGCACACTTTCCACATCAGTTTTTGATAAGAATTTAAGCAATATGTTGTGTTGACAGGAAACTGCAGCACAGTTCATGTATTTTTCTATTCACATCATTTCATAAATTTTGGCATTATCTGTCTTGATTTACATCTCAACATTTGGCAGTTTTATCCTGCTGGTTTCTATCTTTTTTTTATTATAGTTGACAGTAAAAAGATTAAAGAACAACTCTGATGAAAGTTAAAAATATATTATAATTGTTATGCCATGTTTAAACACATTTTTATAATTCTGTACCAGTTTTTGAAGATAGGATGACTGCTAAAAGGAACAGAATGAATAGTATTTATGTGTCCATCACTGAGTGATGAACCGAAGTATAATATACAGTATCTCACAAAAGTGAGTACACCCCTCAAATTTCTGTAAATATTTTATTATATCTTTTCATGTGACAACACTGAAGAAAAGACACTTTGCTACAATGTAAAGTAGTGAGTGTACAGCTTGCATAACAGTGTAAATTTGCTGTCCCCTTAAAATAACTCAACACACAGCCATTAATGTCTAAACTGTTGGCATCAAAAGTGAGTACACCCCTAAGTGAAAATGTCCAAATTGGGCCCAATTAGCCATTTTCCCTCCCAGGTGCCATGTGATTCGTTAGTGTTACAAGGTAAATTTACGTTAAAACCAAGCACACCATTGTTTTTCTTGTGAAATTCCCAATAAGTTTGATGTGTCACATGACCCTCTTCCTATTGAAAAAACAAAAGTTGGATTCAAAATGGCCGACTTCAAAATGGCCGCCATGGTCACCACCCATCTTAAAAAGTTTCTCCCCTCACATATACTAATGTGCCACAAACAGGAAGTTAATATCACCAACCATTCCCATTTTATTAAGGTGTATCCATATAAATGGCCCACCCTGTAGTCTGGAATCTGTGAGTTGCACAAACACAGCAAGTGTCCAGGGCCATAATGCAGCATCCTTAGTTGCCTGGTCTGCTTCCATGTGTGAGTTTTTACTGTTAGTATGGCTACCGCAGCAAGAAGCTGGAAGGCTGAAGACAGCCAATCAATTAACTTAGCATGCTTGATTGGTTTAACTGCCGAAGTAAGAACAACTTCTAGCCCTTCTAATGGAACCAAAAGCTCTCTAATTTCCCTACTATCTATATAAATATATACACTTTTGATAGCTCACAGGCTTTGATAAAGCATGGAGCTCTGCTTGTTGAGCTGGGGAAGAAGGATCCAATAACTCTGAATACAGAGTATCCTTCTGGGGGATAAACTGCATACTCAGTATTGGCATTGCCATCCTCAGTATAAAACCGGGATCAAATCTACAAAAAAAACAAATATCTGGGTCTTCAGGGAGTATGTCCTGCACTGGGCCCACAGCAGCCGATTCCTACGTTATCAATGTAACACATGTGGTTTTCTTTGTCTCCAGCCTCCTCCATTAAAGGCAAATAAAGTGGCTGGATTCAAATGTACACATTTTTCATTGTTAGATTTGTACATAAACAATACAAATTCATAGAAATGTGAGACCATTAATAATTAAATATTTGACCAAAATAATGTCTAACTTTGTAAACTTCATGTAACAGCACTTTGCTACTACTACTCTGATATATTGGGGTGAAGCCTTCACTACGGAGTCCAAGTTGCATAAATATATTACAATGGCTTGTTTTCCTATCACGCTGTTTGTGTAAGAGCTCCAATGTTATGTTTCAAAAACACAACTTTTTCCTGGCAAAATAATTTCTCATTGCTTGCTCTGTTGTTAACTTTAGCAAAATAACACAAGTCCTTAGTTTCCATGTGACATAACTTTCCTGATGTGATAACACAATAAATGATAACAATACCGAGCAGTCATGCAGAGATGTCCATAAATCTAAAGTATTCTTCTGCTTATAACACTGCACTTACAAGGGAAAGGGGCAGATCATTTCACAATCCACACATTCTGCTTTGGATTTCAAAAATAAATAAAAACAAAAGAACCAACAATCTGTATATGACAGAACAGAAAGCCCTCGGCCAGATCAAAAACTATAAATGAGCTGGCTGCAGGTGGCATCCATCCTAACAGGGTGTGTGGACTTGATGTGATGGGTCTGTTATATTTACATTTTTATTAACTACTCTCACATCATTGACCGCTCATCAAGTTATTACCATACCTTTAGATTTCATTTCCAACCAAAGGTTGTCTAAACCAATTACAATATACCTATATTATTAATAAAATTGTTAAACTCATATAAGAAATGAATACTTCAGTGATGATCTCAATATCACACCCTAATTCTAATATATATCCACAGATATATTTCCTTAAAGGAGGACATTTTACTTAATTTCCTTTTTTTTTTGCACTGTTTCCACTATCAAAGGATATTCCATTTAACCACTTGCCGACGGCTGATCGGCAAATGACGGCGACAGAGTGGCTCTGTAACGCGAATCACCGTCATACGACGGCGGCCGCGATACAGAGCCTAGTGAGCGCGCGCGCTCACTGTGTTCGGGGGGGCCAGGGAGCGGGTGCGGCGGCTTCGATTGCCGCCGGCTACCCGCGATGCCCCCCCCGGAGTGAATGAACGGAGGTCCGTGTATGTAAACACAAACCTCCGCTCTGTGTGAGGGGGAAGGGCTGTGATCACAGCCTTCCTGTACATGAAGGCTGTGACCACTTCCCTTCTCCTGTTAGGGCAGTCCCCCATACAGTTAGAACACGCCCAGGGAACATAGTTAACCCTTAGAGCGCCCCTGCAGGTTAACCCCTTCACTGCCAATGGCATTTACACAGTAATCAGTGCATTTTTATAGCACTGATCGCTGTATAAATGCCAATGGTCCCAAAAAAGTGTCAAAACGTTCCGACATGTCCGCCCTAATATCGCAGTACCTCTAAAAATCGCAGATCGCCACCATTACTAGTAAAAAATAAAAAAAAATAAAAACCCCAAAAATGAATTCTCATCATCCGTAAACGCGACCACTTTTGCGCAAACCAATCAATAAACGCCGACTGCGATTTTTTTTATCGCAAATATGAGGAAGAATATAAATTGGCCAAAAACGGTGAAAAAAAATGTTTTTTTATATATTTTTTTTGGATTTGTATTTTAGCAAAAAGTTAGAAATTTGTTTTTTTTTTGCAAAATTGTCGCTCTTCTTTTGTTTATAGCGGCGATCAGAAATGACGCAGAGGGGATCAAATACCACCAAAAGAAAGCTCTATTTGTGGGAAAAAAAGGACGCAAATTTCGTTTGGGTACAACGTCGCACGACCGCGCAATTGTCAGTTAAAGCGACGCAGCGCCGAATCGCAAAAAGGGCTCCGGTCCAAAAGCTGGAAATCCTTCCGGGGCTGAAGTGGTTAATTCTATACTTTGTGCACTTTTCTATGTAAGCGTTTCAATGTAACCTTCATTTTACCATGTTTGGAAAACAGATTCAAAATAATCGCGATCACATTGTTTATCGTTAGATTCATTAACTGAAAACATTTTGTTATGATATGCGTGTAGTCATATCATGGGTGTCCTTGCTACTAAAGCCTCATCCAGGACATTCTTTAGGGAGGTTGTCACAGCTGCACAGGGCACACATGATGTGGGACTAAAGGTTCCAGCATTCATACACATACACAATTATCTCTCTAAAATCGCTTACATTTTTCCCATTTGTATACAACACATGCATATCATTCTATCACTTTCTTTTAACTCTCTTTAATATTTCCCTGCTTAGATTGAGTTTTACCTCCCTAATTTATGCTTTCCTTATTTTGTTCTGATATCCCTTGTACTGTAATCCCAAACTTCACATACTGTAGCTTCTATGATCAAACGGGCAGCCATAGTGCTCATCCCATGTTTCCTCTCTGACAACATATCAAGTATTCTGTTTTGACTCTCCTTTTTCTGTTTTAGAATTTACTAGTTTTAGTGCCTGACCCTAAATTTATCCCACAACTTAACTCAACGTCCCTTTCTGTCGAGTGTTAAATGTCTGTCACCCTTCATCCATCTCGCTCACATAGATAGCTGTTCCTCTAGCTGTTTAATCTGCATGATTCTTAGTCCTTTGGTAACCCAGTTACCTATTGTGGATCGCTGTCCACTCTAACCATTTATCTAGGGGCTCAGTATAGGCGTGAACCACACCTTTGGTTCATATATTTTATAGCGTTCCACTTGCACTGGGCATTTTTTGAGGGTCTCTTGCCCTTCATTCTCTTACTTAATTTAATGCCCATGACTGGCCAGTCTTCTCTTTCCTATACTTGTGCCTATACCCTCTTGCCTCTAAACTACTTTATCTAGCAAATGTGTACTTCATATGTAACCTGTGAACAGCACTATTCTTCCCTTTCTTATCTATAACACTTTGATGGACAGTATACAGTGACAACATAACATATAACCACCAATCAATACAGTTCGATTAAGGGGTGTAAAATAGGCACCCTTTGTCCCAAAAATGCCTTACCAATCGGGGAAGTCTGATAGCTCAAATGTAAGCAAAAGGCTTACCTCAGCCGGCTGATTATCAGAAATTCCCGTTTCGTCTCAAGCTCCTCGTTTCGGATTCTCAGGGTCACCTGTGACCCTCCAAGCAAAGCTCGCCATCTGACCAGAAATTTTATAGATAGGCAACTCCTATCCTCATATTGATTAGTGGTTCCAAATTAATAATAACTACTGCAGTAGGGAACAGACACAAAAGATACACTCAGCATCTTTCCAAATAACTGTTCTGCTTTATTATGAAGCAATTGAAGGTTTTTATACACATGATTACTTAGGTATCACATTAATATTATAATTGTACTTGTATGGTAACAAGGGGCGTAACATAGGCAGACTAATTCTAATATGGACTCGAAAGAATGCAAACATGTAATGAAAACATTATTAGTGCCGTGTGCACAGTGAGTGCAGTGTGCAATACATACAAAATAGAATACAATTATATACAGGACTTACAAATTTCTATTACACTTCGCATTCATTCATTTTGAGGCGACTAGCAAGAATCCGACCCGGGTTTTGCCAGCCACCGTGCCAGAGCTGGTTCCGGCCCAGACTTTCTGGTCCACTCAAAGCCCTCTCCACCTGCATTTAATGACCAGGAAGAGAGCAGAGGAGAACTTGATCCTGGATCTCAACGGGACAAAGCTGAGTGAGCTCTGTGTGCTAATTTGGACTCAAAGAACAAGGATTGCACTGTGCTTATGTTTTATGGGTGTTGGGGACAGCCTCCACACTGTATAGAGAGGAACCTGACTGTTTAATTTAGCACCGGACGGTGAGGTTTTGTTTTCTGTTTTTATTATGTGTTTTGAGCTTGCAAATCTGTAAAAATAAAACCTGGCAAGCCCCCAGATTTTTACAAAACTGACCTCCATGCTGAATCCTTTCCTCTGAAGAGTGATCCCCACGAGCTAATCGCCCACACGTGGTGGAATCAGCGGGCATCTTCCAGAAAGATGGAGGATGTAGTAAAGGCCCTCTTACAGGCCACTGTGGCCCAACAAGAGAGCAATCGCCAGCAGCAGGAAACTAATCGTCAAGTCCCACAAGCTGCTGAAGCACAGTGGGAGGAGAGTCGTCAGGCTATGGCAGCACAACAGGCAGCTCAACAGGAGGCGACTCGGCAGATCGTTGCGGCTCAGCAAGAGATGAATCGCCAGTTTACGGAGGCCCTGGTGGAATTAAAGAAAGGATCCTCAAGTTCTATGCCAGTGGAAGAGAAGATGGTACGTGCCAGCTACCACCTGCAAAAGATGACACCTGATGATGACGTGGAGGCGTACCTCACAACCTCTCAAAGAGTCGCTGATCGTGAAGGACGGCCAAAAGATCAGTGGGCGGGACTGTTAGCACCTTTCTTGACAGGTGAATCCCAAAAGGCCTACTTTGATTTAGAACCAGTAAAGGCCCAGGTATACGAGACTCTAAAGACGGAGATACTCGCACGCCTAGGGGTCACCATGGCTGCCCGGGCTCAATGGGTGCATCAGTGGTCCTACTACATGGACAAGCCACCCCGCTCGCAAATGTTCGACCTGATATATCTCACAAGGAAGCGGTTGCAACCTGAGACCTTGCCAGGCCCTCAGATTGTGGAGCGTGTGGTTATGGACTGGTATCTGCATGCGCTTCCTGCTGCTTTGAGGAAGTGGGTCAGTCATGGGGACCCCAAAACTGCCAAGGTGGACCTCTTGAAAAGATACACTGCTGCTGAGGACTTGTTGCATCCATCTGTGCCCCACTCCAATGTATCTAGGTGTGAAAGATTGCCCAGCGGGCCCGTTAAGACTGTTTCAGGGGTCAAGGGTGTGGGGAAGTTTGATAAGACTGCTATGGCTAAAGAGGCTATGGGCTCTGGACCTGGAGACTGCCCAAGAAGCCAGGAAGGTCTTGGGGACCCTTGAGAGGACTGGGTATAGAACACATACAGTGCTACCGTTGCCATGCATTGGGCCATATTGCTGCCAATTGCCCCCTGAAGGATGAACCCATGCAATGCAATTATACTTCTGAGAATAGACGCCTTTCTCTTTCTGCACAGGTCGCATATACAGCATCATGTTCGAGTCGCGTGGAGAAGCAAATGTGTGTGATTTTTGTTGATAGGAGACCAGTCACTGCACTGCTTGACTCGGGTAGTGTGGTAACACTGGTAAAAAGCAATTGTGTAAACCCTGCAAGGTTACCCCCTAGCCCTGTCGGAACCATTTGCATCCATGGGGACACTTGTGACTACTAGACGGTGGTGGTTGAGATTGACACTCATTCAGTGGGGGTGGTACCTTCACTACTTTATGACGCCCTAGTGGGCAGGGATTTTCCCCATTTTTGGAGTTTATGGGAAGGCACAGGGAGTCTGAAGGATAGGAGCCCCCCTGCTGTGGAAGCACAGGACCTTTCGCCAGACCCGTTTTGCCAAATGGAACGGGAGACTGGTGGCAGGACCGATGAGGGAGGAGACCCTCTTCCTTTTCTATACTGGCTGGGGAGCCGGAGGAGCTAGAAGATAGCTCACAGTGGGGGGCTAATGACCCAGACAATGTCTCTGACCCTGACAGGGAAAGTGAACCGAATGTAGTACCTGACTTAGATGTCCGGAGAGAGGACTTCTGTACAGAACAACTATGGGATGTCACTCTCCTTAGAGCCAGAGAAAACGTGACATTGATGGATGGGGAACCCGTGCACCATAATCGGGGGGTGTGTTTTCTCTACATGGCGCTTAAAAATAATTTGCTGTATCAGGTGGTGAAACAGGAGGCGGACGAAGTGGAACAGCTAGTGGTTCCCAAACCCTTCTGCAGGATGGTACTAGATCTGGCCCATGGGCATGCAATGGATGGACATCTGGGTATGGAGATAACCAGGTAGAGAATAACCCAGAGATTATTCTGGCCTGGATTGTATGCAGACATCAAAGAATACTGTGAATCATACCCAGAGTGTCAAGTAATGGCCCCGGCACCCCATTTTCGTAGTCCCCTTGTCCCAATTCCCATAACTGAAGTGCCATTCGACCGAATTGGCATGGATCTCATGGGACCAATAGCAAAATCTGCCCGGGGACACCAGCACATCCTGGTAATCCTGGACTATACGACCAGATATCCCGAGGCCATACCCTTGTGGAATACCTCAGCTAAGACTATCGCCAAAGATCTGGTCCAGGTGTTTAGTCGGGTGGGGATCCCTAGAGAAATCTTGACGGATCAGGGTACCCCGTTCATGTCCAGAGTGACCAGAGAATTGTGCAAGTTGTACAAAATCTCCCATCTCCGTACTTCTGTTTACCCCCCTTAAACTGACAGTCTGGTGGAAAAGTTTAACAAGACCCTCAAAAGTATGCTAAAAGGTAGTGGATAAAGATAGACGAAATTGGGATTTTTTGCTGCCGTACCTCATGTTCGCCATGCGAGAGGTTCCACGGGGTATTCCCCTTTTGAACTCTTGTATGGTAGACATCCCAGGGGGCTGCTAGATGTCGCAAAGGAGACATGGGAAGGAGAGGCCATCCCATATAGAAGCTTTATAGAGCACGTCTGCTTGATGCAGGATCGAATTGCAGCTGTCCTGCCCCTTGTACGAGAGCATATGGAGCAAGTCCAGGAAGCCCAGAGAAGGGTTTACAATTGGGGTGCCAAAACCCAAACTTTCAAGCCCGGAGACAGAGTGCTGTGCTAGTCCCCACAGTTGAAAGTAAATTCTTGGCAAAGTGGCAGGGTCCCTTTGAGATTAGGGAAAGAGTAGGGGAAGTAAACTACAGAGTTTACCAGCCTGGGAAAAGGAAACCGGAGCAGATTTACCATGTTAATCTCCTAAAACCATGGAAGGACAGAGAGAGTTTATTGGCAGTGCCCTCTCCCCAAAAGGACCAGTTACCCTTGACCCAAATGTCCCCATCCTTGTCACTGATGCAACAAAATGACGTGAAGGAGTTTGTCAGTAAAAATAAAGACTTTTTCTCTTCCCTACCCGGACTGACAACTGTACTACAACATGACATAATCACGGAACCAGGGGTCCGTGTAAATGTAAAACCCTACCGAATACCTGAGGGTAGATGAGCGGTGGTGGCGAGAGAAATAAAAACCATGTTGGAGTTAGACGTGATAGAGGAGTCCCACAGCGCCTGGTTAAGCCCTATAGTCCTGGTCCCAAAGCCCAATGGCACTATCCAGTTCTGTAACGATTTCAGAAGCTGAATGACGTGTCTAAGTTTGACGCATACCCAATGCCGCGGGTTGACGAACTTGTGGACAGGTTGGGAGGTGCCCAGTACATAACAACTAGACCTAACCAAGGGATATTGGCAGATCCCCTAACGGAGTCAGCATAGGAAAAAAGACCAAAAAAGACCTTCTCTACCCCCCCAGGGGTCCTTCCAATACAAGCGAATGCTGTTTGGTCTGCATGGGGCCCCTGCATCCTTTAAGAGGATGGTGGACAAAACTTTGAGGCCGTATCGGCCTTATACAGCGGCCTATCTGGATAATGTGGTCACCCACAGCCCAGATTGGGAATCACATTTGCCCTGGGTGCAGGCAGTGGTAGATTCGCTGAGGGTAGCAGGTTTAACAGCCAAAAAAGTGCGTCATAGGTCTAGAGGAGGCCAAATACCTTGGGTATGGTATTGGTCGGGGTCTGATTAAGCCCCAGACCAATAAGATCGAGGCCATTAAAAAGCGGCCCCAACCGGTGAACAAGAAACAGGTTCCAGCCTTCCAGGGGATTACAGGATATTACTGACACTTCATCCCCAACTTTACCACCATGGCCATCGCTCTGACCAATCTGACGAAGGGTAGAGTGGAATCCCAAAGCCGAGAAGGCCTTCCAGAAGTTGAAGCAGGCCCTTTGTGCACAGCTGGTGCTCGTGACCCCAGACTCCACAAAGGAGTTTGTGGTTCAAACTAACGCCTCTGAGGTGGGACTAGGTGCTGTTCTGTCCCAGATCAGAGACAGTGAGGAGTACCAGATCCTCTACTTAAGCAGGAAGCTTAATAGACATGAAAGGAATTATGCCATTGTGGAGAAGGAGTGCCTGGCTATCAAGTGGACCTTAGAGGCCCTAAAACACTGCCTGCTGGGAAGGTCATTCAATCTTGTCACCGCCCATGCCCCCCTTAAGTGGATGTGTAACAACCGGGAGAAAAATAGCCAGGTGACTAGATGGTTCCTGGCCTTACATCCGTTTAAGTTCTCAGTGGAACACCGGGCTGGAAGGCTCAAAAATAACGCAGATGGTCTTTCCCGGGCCCACTCCATGGTCAGGACAGTTGCTCCACCTGACGGGCTTGAGCAGAGGGGGGATATATGTTATGCGAGGCGCCACAATGGATGGGCAATACTTGTCTTCCCGCATGCGATCATTTTGAGGTGATTAGCGAGAGTCTGACCCGGGTTTTGTCAGCAACCGTGACAGAGCTGGTTACCGCCCGGACTTTCTAGTCCACTCAAAGCCCTCTACACCTGCATTTAGTGACCAGGAAAAGAGCAGAGGAGAGCTCGATCCTGGAGCTCAGAGGGAGAAAGGTGAGTGAACGAGCTAATTTGGACTCAAAGAACAAGGTTTGCACTGTGCTTATGTTTTATTGGTGTTTTTTTATGTGTTTTCAGCTTGCAAACCTGTAATAATAAAACCTGGCAAGCCGCCAGATTTTTAAGAAACTGACCTCCATGCTGAATCCTTTCCTCTGAAGAGTGATCCTCACAAGCTAATTGCCCACTATATATATATATATATTATATAATACACACACACACATACTTTATATGTGTGTTCTGTATTTTATATTTAATTGTGACAAAAGAATGTCCTACAGGGCCATTTTTTTGAGAGCTCCCAAATTATTGTATATTTGTTTCCCTACAAATTATGAGTTAATTTATGCCACATGTGCTTCCCAACTCTTATGCTTTATTCCCATTATCCCCTATTATATATTTACCCTGACTTCATCTGCTCCATACATTCTTATATCCTAATTGTACAGTACAGGGCACAATCACAGTATTCATAGACCTTAGGTTATAGCAGTGGTTCTCAACACCTGTCCACAGGACCCACTGACAGGCCAGGTTTGCAAAATAACTCATATACATCACAGGTGATATCATTTGCTGCTCGGTGATTGCAGTATTCTAGTCGGCATTTCACCAAGGTAATACTTAAAATGTGACCTGTTAGTGGGTCCTGAGGAGAGGAGTTGAGAACCACTGGGTTATAGGCTTGTACCTTCAGACAATTGGATACTGGCAAAGATATCAAGGACATGCCCCCTGTGTGCCTCCCCTATAACCATACCGCACTCTGTGAGTGCTCAGTTTTTTGCTTGCTCCTAAAGTAATGGACTACTTGTCCAGTTTGGAGAAATTCCTCTTAGCCTAACTAGCTTCAATTTTTATTATTTTATTGTTTTATCTTGCTTTATTGATTCTTCAATCATCTCCTTCACTACCTTCTAATATCAATAATAAAAGTGGTGCATCTGGATCGGCACAACCTCAGTAAAATCTTGGGAACTGGAAACCTTACACAGTGGGGACTGCCTGTAATGTTGCTTTGGGCACTTGATCCTTTCATCATTACACCAGGTTGGTGGGAGATTTCTGGGCTTTCAAGTACCAACTCAACTAACATAGAGAGGGGTCCTGGCTGCATTTCCAATAATCTTGCCAATTTGCTTGCAACAAAGACATACCTTACCCCTCAGGATACCCATTAGCTACAGTGATGTTTTTTTTTAACTTCATACACTTCTCAGTCAACCCATGTAACATAACTATACGCATTTCTCCCACCCACATTGCACAGTGGTGTAGTGGATAGCACTTTCGCCTGGCAGCAAAAGGGTGGCTGGTTCGAATTCCAACCACGACACTACCTGCCTGGAGTTTGCATGTTCTCCCTGTGCCTGCATGGGTTTCCTCTGGGTACTCCGGTTTCCTCCCACACTCCAAAAGACATGCTGCTAGGTAAATTAGGTCCTGTCTAAATTGGCCCTAGTATATGTATGAATGTGAGTTAGGGACCTTAGATTGTAAGCTCCTTTAGGGTACGGACTGATGTGAATGTACAATATATATGTAAAGCGCTGCGTAAATTGACAGCGCTATATAAGTACCTGAAATAAATAAATAAAATTTACTTCTCTCCCTTCTGTTCTTCTTCAAAAATATGCCATGCTGCATGGTCAGAGCATGACCTAGTCAACCTCACTCTAACTGACTTCCTCCCAAAACCTTCAGGCTTTCACTGGGACCAGTTTTTCCTTGCTTAGTGACCCTTTGTTTTGTCTTTCTTTGAACAAGGCCCTCTAAGAGCATTTCACCCTCAGTACTGTAAGTGTAGCTTCTCATATGAGAAGCCCACAAAACTACTATTAGAAACCATTTTATCCACATTGCAACTCAAAAGAAGATACTTTGCACTGAAAACATTGTTCAACCAGAATTCTGCGTACCAACTCCTTCAAGCTCAATTTAAACTCTTCTCATCCACAACTCTTCAAAAACAACTTAATGCTGCTAGACTTGACCTCAACCTTCCATTTGATTCAGTTAACATGACATATCTTTCACACCAATAAAACTTAAACATGTTGATAAAACTCAAACTACTTGACAAGCAACCCATTAAAAAGAATTGATATCTTTCATTCCCACATCACCGATATCTACTCAAATAAACAACTCTTTGACTTTCACCCAATCTGACTCACTACTAGAGTCCATCACATTGCCAACTATCCTAACTTTCTATGTAGACCATTTAGAAACTCCAATTAGAAGCTCCTTAAGGTTCAAATTGCTATTAAAGCATTACAACCCAACAAAATACCTGTTTTTTTTTTTTTTTTTGCCTTACTCTGGATCAACTGCGGGTATAGGATAGTGTATATGGAAGTTTTCTATTTGTGTGTGTTTTTTTTCTGTGTTGGTTGAACTGGATGGACTTGTGTCTTTTTTTTAACCAGGTTAACTATGTAGCTATGTTGCCTTCATCTCTGAAGATAGACTCACTGACTGTCTTGTGTGCCATCTTACAGACCCCAGCAGTGACTTTACAAGTTTTACCACGTTTTAATGTTTGCATTCTTCTTCTTCTTCCTTTTTTCTTCTCTTTCAAATGTTCCAGGAAGATAATATTCACTTGTAATGTTTGGATTCATTTCTTAATTTGTTTAATATTTTGAAACCATAGAATTAGACGAGGGAGTATCAGGTAACACATGCATTGTCTGTTTGTCTTTAATCATTTTGCACCTACCTCACCTTGTAGCTAGGGGATGCTCTTTGTAGTTAGACCCACCCTCCATCTTCACATGCACTGTATTCTGCTGGAGCTGGACACACTATCCTTTTTTTTTTTTTTAACCTATCTAATGTTCATTTGTTATGATCTGTACAAGTTTTTGGATTAAAGCATTCAACAATCTGCAAGATATCAGTTGGAAGGAATCACTGTCTGCCAAGCTAATGAGACTGCAAGTTAAGATCTCTCACCACAACTGGATCAGTTATAGAGATCACACTTTCTGTGCTTAGATTGTGGAAGCAGAACAGTATTAATCTATAAAAAATAAAAATGACAACACTTGCAATGACAAAAATGTATCAGACTTTAATGATTGCTATTAATATTATCCAATTTTGGAGAAAAAAAAAAAAGAGTAAAAGTACAAAACGTACCTTTTTTCTGGCACTCTCTTTTGAGACTGTGACAACTTCTCATTGAGACTCCTTATCTTAGCTTTTTTTTCATTGAGCACACAGGTAAATCGAGTATAGAGATCTTGCTCTAATTCTTCCTTACTGCTCACACATTTCTCAAGCCTGAAAAGGAAAATAATGCTTTGTATTCATTGAATGTATTCGGTATTATAAATAATTCATTACAAAGAGTCTGCTTGACAAAATTTAAAAAAACACAGATCTAGTACTTTCCAATTTCACTATTTTAATGCAAGTGGATGTAAATCTTCACATATACCCAGTGAAGTGGACAGCCTCAGATACACAGGGATGAAACAAATCTCCCTACATAAGTTTTATTTGTATATCTGCTGTCTGCAGCTTTCCACATTCTTTAGCAAGTGCTGATTGTGTTACAAATGTTTCTTCCTGTTTCAGCAGTAGAAGGGGAGTCTGGGCTTACACAGTGTGTGAGCTGATTGGAGGAAAGGCACACCCCTCCACATAGGCAGAGGAATGATGAAACACGCAGAGCTGTACTGTGAATAAACAAGCTCTTTGCTTATCTATCTCCCTCCTATTCCCTCCCTAACACAAATTTCAAGCTGCTTTTACCTCCTGTGTTGGAGAACTTTTCAGAAGTTGTCATGCGGATAAAAGAGGAATGGAGCAGCAGAAAGACACCCGATTAGGGCCTTGGAGAGAGACAAGTAAACACTACAGATATATGTGCCTAGGTACAATTTAATGAATGGGGTTTACATCCACTTTAAAGTGGTTTGTAAAGCCTTAAGATTTTTTCACTTTAATGCATTCTATGCATTAAGGTGAAAAATCCTCTGTGCTGCAACTTCCCCCCCAGACCCTCTCCCCCCACCCTCCTTTTCCTTACCTAAGCCCATTCAATCCAGCGGTGTGAATGAGCGCAGCCCACCACTGTCCCTCTCCTCATTGGACAGATTTTTAGCAGGATCCCACTGCTATCCATAAAATCTGGTGAGCGAGCATGCACAGGTGCCGCTTTCCCTGGGGGCACACGAGGAAAAGGAGGGGCCTGGAGCGCTGGCGGGGGACCCCAGAAGAAGAGGATCAGGGCTGCTTTGTGCAAAACCATTGCACAGAGCAGGTAAGTATATGCATGTTTGTTATTTTTTTTTTTTTTTTTTAATTAATCTTTAGTATCACTTTAACTCAATACAAAACTTATAATTTCCTTTAGGTCAGTTTTTTATCATCTATGTCCCTATAGGGGAGATTTAGCCATACTTCCTGTCAATAAAAGAAGTTACGAAAAGTCCCACCCAACAGGACAACAGACAAAAACAAAAGCACATTTTTAGTGCAGTCAGGATAAGTTAGAACCTATTGACACAATTATTTTGTTGTCTGTCCCTTTTGCACTGGTGACAGCTGTTCTCTCCATTTTTTGCATAGGCATTGCAGGGACAGGAAGTGATGGAAAATCTCCGCAATGGGGTCACAGACAGAAATTAAAACCTGATAGAAATTTTAACTCTATATCTAAGAAAAAACATTCCCCACTGGATGATAATGTACATTGCAAGATTTTTAACAAACTTTGTTGTAGATTCCTACCTTTTGATATTCTGAGGAATCACTGTTTGTTTGCCTGTGTCCATGTTCTTAGTGAATCTGTATGGCAGTGGTTTCATAATTATCGATTAGCTGCTGCACCTGCAGAGCACTAATGAGGAAAATTGCAGAGTCTGCATCCCTTTAGACGTGATTTCCTATTTGGCGTATCTCACTTGACACTTTTGTTGCAGGGAAATTATTGAGCCAATCACATAAGCAGGAAATTACATTTCTTGAGGTGCTCTGTACACATTCTGTGTACAGAACACCTCCAGGTAGCCATATAGCATTGCATTTTGCAGAAAATTACAGAGCTGCAGATTGAAAAGGAAAGGGAATTTTTAATAGCCTTCAATTACAATATGACTTGTGTCACAATTGTATACACTACAGTGGATATAAAAAGTCTACACACCTCTGTTAAAATGTCAGGTTTCGGTGATTTAAAAGAAAATGAGACAAAGATAAATCATTTCAGAACTGTTTCCACCTTTAATGTGATTTATGAACTGTACAACTCAATTGAAAAACAAACTGAAATCTTTTTTGTTTTGAGGGGGGGGGGTAAAAATAAACTAAAATAATGTATTTGCATAAGTGTGCACACCCTCTTATAGCTGGGGATGTAGCTGTGTTCAGAATTAGGCAATCACATTCAAACTCATGTTACATAGGAGTCAGTCCATAACCCCAAATAAAGTTCAGCTGTTCTAGTAGGTCTTTCCTGACATTTTCTTAGTCGCATTCTACAGAAAAAGCCATGGTCCACAGAGAGCTTCCAAAGCATCAGAGGGATCTCATTGTTAAAAGGTGTCAGGAGAAGGGTACAAAAGAATTTCCAAGGGCATAGATATACCATGGAACACAGTGAAGACAGTCATCACCAAGTGGAGAAAATATGGCACAATAGTGACATTAACAAGAATTTTCTCCAAAATTGGAGAAAAGACGAGAAGAAAACTGGTCAGGGAGGCTGCCAAGAGGCCAACATTAAAGGAGCTGCAGGAATATCTGGCAAGTACTGGCTGTGTGCTACATGTGACAACAACCTCCCATATTCTTCATATGTCTGGGCTATGGGGTAGAGTGGCAAGACGAAAGCCTTTTCTTACAAAGAAAAACATCCAAGCCCAGCTAAATTTTGCAAAAACACATCTGAAGTCTCCCAAAAGCATGTGTGAAAATGTGTTTTGGTCTGATAAATGAAGGTTGAACTTTTGGCCATAATTCCAAAAGATATGTTTGGCGCAAAAACAACACTACACATTACCAAAAAAACACCATACCAACTGTGAAGCATGGTGGTGGCAGCATCGTGCTTTGGGGCTGTTTTTCTTCAGCTGGAACAGGGGCCTAAGTCAAGGTAGAGGGAATTATGAACAGTTCCAAATGCCAGTCAATATTGGCACAAAAGCTTCAAGCTTCTGTTAGAAAGCTGAACATGAAGAGGAACTTCATCTTTCAGCATCACAATGACCCAAAGCAATTCAAATCAACAAAGGAATGGCTTCACCAGAAGAAGATTGAGGTTTTGGAATAGCCCAGGCAGGTCCCAGACCTGAATCCAATTGAAAATCTGTGGGGTGATCTGAAGAGCGCTGTGCGTAGGAGATGCCCTCACAATCTGACAGATTTGGGGAGTTTTTGCAAAGAAGAGTGGGGAAATATTGCCAAGTCAAGATATGCCATGCTGATAGACTCATACCCAAAAAGACAGAGTGCTGTAATACAATCAAAAGGTGCTTCAACAAAGTATTTGTTTAAGGGTGTGCACACTTATGAAAACATATTATTTTAGTTTTTTATTTTTACTTCCCTTCACCTAAAAGATTTTAGTATGTTGTTCAACTGAGTTGTACAGTTTATAATAGGTCACATTAAAAGTGGAAAAAGTTCTGAAATTATTTAACTTTGTCTCATTATTTTACATCACAGAAATCTGACATTTTAAAGGGGTGTGTAGATTTTTTATATCTACTGTATGTTATTTTCTTTTATTTGCTATTTTTTCCCATGAGTTACCCTTTAACCACTTGACCTCTAGAAGGTTTACCCCTCTTCGTGACCTTGCCATTTTTTGCGGTACGGCACTGCGTTACTTTAACTGACAATTGCGCAGTCGTGAAACGCTGCACCTTAATAAAATGTATGTCCTTTTTTCCCCACAAATAGAGCTTTCTTTTGATGGCATTTAATCATCTTGTTGCTTTTTTTATGTGCTATAAACAAAAAAAGGTTTTTGAAAAAAACAACAACCTTTTTTACTTTTTGCTATAAACATATCCAATAAAAAAATGTAAAAACTCAAACTTAGGGCAATATGTATTCTGCTACAAATCCCAATAAGCGTATATTGATTGGTTTGCGCAAAAGTTATAGCGTCTACAAACTATGGGATATTTTTATTTATTTATAATTTTTTTACTAGTAATGGCGGCGATCAGCGACTTATAGCGGGACTGAAATACTGTGACAGACAAATCAGGCACTGACTGACACTTTTTGGGGAACAGTGACACTAATACAGTGATCAGTACTAAAAATATGCACTGTCACTGCACTAATGACACTGGCTGTCAGGGGCGATCAAAAGGTTAACTGTGTGCTTAGCCAGTGCTTGTGTACTGTGTAGGAGGTGGTTTTACTAGGGGAAAGCATTGATCCATGTTCTTGCAGGAACACAGGATCCATCAATGCCTTCCCTACTGACAGAACAGTGATTTGACCTGGTTCAGGCTGGGTTTACACTGCAGTGCGGAGCGGCTCACAGCAGGGTTTTGGCGCGTCCCTGTTCACTCTTTCAGGTCTGATTTCGGTCCAAATTTTTGGCCAAATTCAGACCTTAAACGGACCAGAAGACACACAGGACTCCTGTGCAGTTTGCTCTGCAGCCGTCCCTGAGCTGTGTGAACCAGCTCCATTGAGAGAAACCCGCAACCAATTTGCAATAGTGTGAACCCAGCCTTACATAGGCAAATAGCCGTTCTGGCTCTCTGCTTAATGATCAGCAGATGCCTGTGGACATCGAGTACGCTGTACCTGCAGATCAGCTCCCGCTGTGTATAATCACATTGGGGGGGGGGGGGGGGGTTT
>BLSH010111223.1:317445-336966 GCA_018402905.1 Glandirana rugosa | reverse complement strand
GTACCATCCGTCCCAAACCACGTCGTTGAGTGACTCCTCGCGACAGTGAAAATTTATGTCTTCGGCTCGAAGGCATAAATCTTCACTGATCACTCACGGTTCGTTTCGTTATTTTTGTTTTGACTTTCACGTCTTTAACCTATATGCACGGAGAAAAGGAAAAAACGACACTACGGTGTGAGACACCAACTCGCTATTCAACGGGTCGACTCTGTATAAATGTGTCCGTTCCTCCTTCCAGAGATCGGAGTCGGCCTGTCCGACTCCGCGCCTGCGGTAGAGAGAGGGACCTGCGTGATAAAAACCGCGCATATATACAGAAAATACAAATGCCTCTCCCGGGTACACTGCACAGACAGTCCGGCGTCCAGGGAGAGAGATGGCGTCCGCGCCTCAGCCTGTCCGGCTGAGGCTAGAGACCTTCCTCCTTGCCTGTGTAAATATGTCTCAGCTGGGCAACTTATCGCTCAACCACAGAGTGTGGCATCACAGCAAAAAAGGAAAAGAGGCACGTATATCCAATTTCTGCACTTTCAGTTTTGTTTTTATTGCTTTGCTTGGCACTCACTAGTCACTTCTAAATACGGAAGCTCGGCTTCTGTATTTAAAAGTGACAGCGCTCCTCAGTGAGTTGCTGCACCAAACCCTGCCTACCATGCCCAGCTGCTGTAATATACATCAAAGGGGAGGAGGCACCGACTCCAGCAACATCTGTCTCCACTGACTGTCTCCCCTCACACTGGTGTAGAAGAGCTGAGGAAGCTGTCACTAGACTCCTCCTCAGATCCTATTGTGACAGACAACACAGAAGAGCCTGGGAGAAAGGACATCTACCGCCCTGCATCGAGCCACACTGTATCTGAGGTCTGTGTTGGGAGGGAAAATTTGGAGAGGGGGGATACTAAATAGTTTTGATGGCATTGGGGGTTTATGAGGGCTTGCGCCAGTGAGATATGCAGTTCTGAACCCTGCCTTCTGTGCATAGCTTGCAGCATGCTCCTTAACTCTGCACTTCATACACTGCTCACCCCTGAACTCTGTAAACTGTTCACCATGAACCCAACTGCGCACCCCTGAACTATGTAAACTGTTCACCATGAACCTAACTGCACACCCCTGAACCCTGCTCTCTATACACTGCACACCCATGAACCCTGCTTTCTATATACTGCGTACCCCTGAACACTAAACTCTGTACACTGTGCACCCCTGAACCCTGCCCTCTATACGCTGCACACCCCTGAACCCTACACTCTGTACACTAAGCATCCCTGAACTCTCCTTTCTATACACTGCACACCCCTGAATTCTGCACTCTATAAACGGTGCATTCCTAAACCCTGCTCTCTATACACTGCACACCCCCGAACTCTACACTCTGTAAACTGTGCACCCCTGAACCCTGCTCTCTATACACTGCGCACCCCTGAACCCTACACTCTGTACACTGCACACCCCTGAACCCTGCTCTCTATACACTGTGCACCCCTGAACCCTGCACTTTGTACATCGCACACCCCTGAACTCTGTACGTAGTGCACTCCTGAACCCTACACTCTGTACACTGTATGTAGCACACTTCTGAACTGTGCAAGTAGTGCACTCCTGAACCCTGCACTCTGTAGGTAGCGCAGTTCTGAACTCTGCCTCAGTATGTAGTACACTTCTGGTATTTAATGACCCTTTAAGGCCCTCCCACTCTTCGTGTAATTAGGCCATACCCACCATTTGCTTTGTGTGCTCTCTTGCCCCCACCCAGGGAACAGTGGAGGGCATGGTTGAATTCCTGCGCCTATTCTCTAAAAAAAAACTCTGTGCATATGTGTATGTACATACACTTATACAGTATCTCACAAAAGTGAATACACCCCTCATATTCTTGTAAATATTATATCTTTTCATGTGACAATACTGAAGAAATGACACTTTGCTACAATGTAAAGTAGTGAGGGTACAACTTGTATAACAATGTAAATTTGGTGTCCCCTCAAAATAACTCAACACAGCCATTAATGTCAAAACCGCTGGCAACAAAAGTGAGTACACCCCTGAGTGAAAAAGTTCAAATTGGGCCCAAAGTGTCAAAATTTTGTGTGGCCACCATTATTTTCCAGCATTGCCTTAACCCTCTTGGGCATGGAGTTCACCAGAGCGTCACGGGTTGCCACTGGAGTCCCCGCCCACTACTCCATAAAAACATCACGGAGCTGGTGTATGTTAGAGACCTTGCCATCCTCCACCTTCCGTTTGAGGATGCCCCACAGATGCTCAATAGGGTTTAGGTCTGGAGACATGCTTGGCTAGTCCATCACCTGTACCCTCAGCTTCTTTAACAAGGCAGTGGTCGTCTTGGAGGTGTGTTTGGGGTCGTTATCATGTTGGAATACTGCCCTGCGGCCCAGCCTCCAAAGGGAGGGGATCATGCTATGCTTCAGTATGACAGAGTACATGTTGGCATTCATGGTTCCCTCAATGAACTGTAGCTCCCCAGACCATGACACTCCCACCACCATGCTTGTCTGTAGGCAAGACACACTTGTCTTTGTACTCAACTGGTTACCGCCACACACGCTTGACACCATCTGAACCAAATAAGTTTATCTTGGTCTCATCAGTGACAACAGGCATGACTAGATTCCTCCTCCACTGTGGGGTAATGTACGGGTGAGGACTGGGAAATAAATGTGGATTTATTCTTATACATCAGGCAGGACAAGGGCTTGGATAAAACGGATCAATAGATGGCATTAACATTAGAGTCCTCTACTTTCATGGTCTCAGAGATTACTGTATTAGGTTTTGAATCCATTTTATGAGATACTTACAGACCCAGATGGCCTGAGGGCTCATCCAGCTACTATACATTTGCGATGAAAATTCAATTATGCAGCTTCAATGCTCCAGCCTTTCGAGCTTCACGGTTGGGGGACAAGTTTTGGAGGGAGAGGGTGGGAAGGGTTTTATTGGGTAGATAGGAGGTATTAGTTTTTTTGTTAGGATACCTACGTTCTACGGCCCTGCATGCCCAACTTAGGGCAATTGCTATTGTATTCGCCAATGTGTTGCTATGTTTAAATGTGAAACACTTAATAAAAATAATTTTTCAACAACAAAAAAAAAGAAATCCTCTATTTATCAAGCCTGATATTTCTGTAATACAGGTGGTCCCTGGGTTACAAACAAGATAGGGACTGTAGGTTTGTTCTTAAGTTGAATTTGTTTGTAAGTCGTAACAGGTACATTTTTTAAGTGTAGCTTCAGTCAAAAAAACTATTTTTAAGCTATTTGGATAGCATAGGGAAGGGTTAACACCCCTGTAATGTTTGTTTTGCTGTTTGTGTTTCTGTTCAGAAGATTTCCCCTCACTTCCTGTCCCAATGATAATTGGATTTTGAAAATTTTGGGTTGTTGTGGTAACAAACCTTGGTGATAAAGCATCAGTGAAGACACCTTTTTCCCATAATAACTCTTACAGGAGTGACTTTCCCTTCCTATGGGGAGATTTCCTCTCACTTTCTGTTGTCTACCTCCGTTTGTAAGAAGGAGTCGTTTGTAAGTTGGATGTTTGTAAGTAGGGGACCGTCTGTACAGCAGTAGACTCACTTGCATGACCCTCTGGCTGGCTGAAGCAGTACATATTCAATGACTACAAATGAATCCATAGTTATTTAGCAAAAATATTTTAGTAAAAGGTACTGCACAAGTGCATTCTATCTCCTACCCATTAAATCACGGTATTCAGTGGCAATGTACATTCTGTAAATGACTAAGAATATAAGTGTTACTGTTTCAACGAGATACCTGCTTTCATCATTTTATGTCTAAAAAGTTCACTGTCATAAGTTTGAATGGGTTAGCTAAAACATAAACATCCAGAGCCAGGCAGTTGAAATAGTTATGACTAAAGGATCATTCACATTTGAGCTCAAAAATGCTGTTTTTACAGGCATCTGAGCTTCTTTTTTTTTCTCTGCCTCTAAACACGTTAGCTTATGGGGTTTATTTATTAAAATTGGACAGTGCAAAATCTGGTGCAGGTCTGCATAGAGACCAATCAGCTTCCACGTTCAAAGGTACGCTCACAGTGAAGGTGGGTTTGAAATCGTGTACATTCTGATTTCAAACGCACATTTCAGTGCGAGTTCGGGGGCGATTTGAAAGACATCTGTGCGGATTCATGCACAGATGTCTATTGAAATCGCCCCCCGAAGTTGCCAAAGGTAGTGCAGGAACTACTTTTGGAAATTGGTGCAATGCTGCAAAGTCGGCGTCGCACCTATTGGGGCAGTGACGTTGCCGGCAATAGGATGTGACTTGACATGTCAAATCGCATGTCAAATTGTGCCAATGTCGATGTGAACAGGGGCTTATTGTCAAAGCTTAATTAAGCAAGCTGAAGTTAGAACCTGATTGACAACCATACACAGCTGCACCAGATTTTGAACTCTCCAGTTTTAGTAAATCAACCACTATGTGTCCACGCACACTATAGGCGTTTACGAGAGTTTAAAGGCAGGGGCATTTAGAGGCATTAAAAAAACCCCACCAAAGTCATGATCAGGAGAGGAGCTTTTAAAATAAAATGTTATGAGCCTAAATGCATGTTAACTCTAGGCGAGTTTAAGCATGTTCGAGAGTTAATACATTTTAATAGCCAGAATAAATGAACACTCTGGCCAATAGAATGCATAAATCCCAATGTTGTCAGCGCTGTATCAACTGTAGTAGCATCCAATATACAGTACCTGTAGCTACATACATTATACAGTGCTGTGTTCTGGCAATGGATCCATCCCCTTAACAGACTTCCCGTCAGGCTGAGTGCTTCTTAGCCATTCACAGGAAAACTTGATTTTTTATCAGTGGTTTAGGTGGAGATTGTGACTTCATCCACCCACCTCTCCACCTCAGCCAATCAGAGGAAGCTGAGAGCAAGCTGGCCCAAACAAATTATTTAAAGTGAAAGTAAGGTATCTCAATAGAACAACGAAAGGTTATTCCTTTGCCCACACAAACTATGTTATAAATTGTAGCTGCTTGTTGGATATGGGATAACCATAAAAATAAGTAAAAAATATGTGAATTAAACCGCGCTTAGAAAAATATAATATGATAATACAATAGAGCATATACCAAATATAAAAAGCAGAATTATAAAGTACATATATCCAATTCATAAATGTGAGAAAGTGCTGTAAGCTTCAGCAAATAATATAGTCCATGCCCACCTTAAAGATACGGTCACACACCCTACTAACCAAATCTTGGTGATCTCCACTACAGAGATCATCAACACATAGGAATCAGTACCATTCCGAGTAGGTAGCCAAGGTCTTGCTTCACAGGGCTGAGGAAGGAACTCCAGGTTTCAATCATGTGTGAAAAACAGAAAACGGGAGGCTCCCATAGTGATGAACACCAAGGCTTGTTTATTTTAAAACAGATAAAATACAGACGAAAAATCATTCAGGAAGCAGGGGACGCTGACTGCGTTCCTCCAAGCGGAAGTGACGTATCATAAGTCACCTTACCCAACTCTGTAGTGGAGATCACCAAGATTTGGTGAGTAGGGTGTGTAACCGTATCTTTGAGGTGGAGGAATCTTCTATCACCCTAATTCTCTCGGCCATTTGGATGTTCATACCTGGGATACTGCACTTTAATCACTGATTGTCACTGTGAAGTTTATGTCACTTAATGCACTTTACTTTGGACTGGATTTACCCCTAGGGGCTGTGGACTTTATTGTTCTGTTCTTATTTATCCCTAGTGGTAATAGCACATATTAAGGTTGGATTAATTTTGCACTCTATGTGTATATATATATATATATTTTTTTTTTTTTTTTTTTTTTTTTTTATTTTAGTGGTTTAAGACCCCTAGTGGGCATGGACTATATTATTTGCTGAAGCTTACAGCACATTCTCACATTTATGAATTGGATATATGCACTTTATAATTTTGCTTTTAATATTTGGTATATGCACTATTGTATTATCATATTATATTTTTGTAAGCGCGGTTTAATTCACATATTTTTTACTTAAAGTGAAAGTAAACATGACATTCATCCCCATATCCTCTGATAACTCTCTTTTTAAAATCCATTTTTGTATGATTGCGTAGAATTTTTGCAGAAACAACTTAAAGTGATGCTAAAGGCAAAGCTTTTTTGCTTTAGGCTGGGTTCACACCATTGCGAATTGGATGCAAAGAATCTGCATCCAATTCACAATAGCAGGAGAATGTGAACGGCTCTCTATGAAGCCGGTTCACATATCTCCGAATCGGCTCCGGTGCAAATTTGAACAGGAGCCCTTTGCGTCTTTTGGTACGTTTCAGGTCCGAATTCAGCTAAAAATTCAGGCTCAAATCTGACCTGAAAAGGTGAATCGGGACACACAGGACCCCTGCTGTGTGCACAGAGCCGTCTCCAGTGTGAGCCCAGCCTTAAAATAAAAAAAAGAGGATACACTTTCCTGTTCTGTGCAAGGGCATTGCACTGAGCTGTCCCATACCTCCTCTTCCTTCTCTATATCCCCCAGGTGCTATTCACTCCTTCTTCTTCCGAATGCCCCCTTAGCAAGCTGCCTGGCTATAGGAGCACCAATACACCCCTCACCCAGGCTGTTTGCATCCACAGACACACACAGAGCTGGTAAGCCCTGCCTCCGCTCCCTGCTCACAGGACTTTGACTTAGAGCGGCAGAAGCCTCTGAGACGAGGAAGAGAAGGAGCAGTTATGCAGTCAGGACAGCCCTGGAGGCATGAGACAAGCCAGGTAAGTGTTTAGGAACAGTAAGGTTGGGGAGGGGGGGGGGGTGACAGTGAGGCACTTTAACTGAGGCATCACTTACTGGTGAAACTTGGTAATGCTGTACAACCTTAAAATAAAATAAGCCTTTACAGGAACCAGTCTATATCCCCATTGGATTTATACCTACAAGCACTTCAAAACAATGACAAGTCTATATTCCCCTTAGGAAGCTGTGGTAGATAGGGTGAAACCCTCTCTGTGAAACCCAAAAACAAAACTTTAATATATTGCAGCTTACCAATTCTTGGAAGTGGTGGCCGCATTAGCTTTTTTTTTTTTAAAGCTCTTTCTGCTTATTTTCACCTGTTGATTCTGCCAGCAAGTCTGTTATTTTTCAACTTCCTTTAACAGCTGTCCAGCAAAAGTGACTGAGACAAACCACTTAACACTGACAGAAGTATTTACAATGCTTTTTTATACAAAGCCAACATCTCGTAGCTGATGGCAGGGGCTGGTAGGGTGCTGTACATAGCCTTCTGACAATGTGACAGCACTCTGCCTCAGCACTCCTCTCAAGAGCCTTCCGCACTATGCAAACATTAAAATTACTTGATGAGTGGATGTCTGAAGGAGTGAGCTTTCCTATGCAGGCTGCATTTGTATACAAACTGCCCCAGGAAACACCCATATGTGATGTTAAATTTCAATGATGGAAAGGTCATGATGTCATCAGCCTACCTCTCCATCTCAGACAGAGGACGCTTTGGAGGAGGGGGTTGGCGGTTTCCTTTTCCCACTACTTTCTTGCACGTCAATTGGTCTATGACCAATTCAAACTCTTCTGACTAACTCTTTGAGACGATGATGCGGCTGTGCCTTTGGATGCGGCTGTGGTTGGCTCCTATGAGACATTGTCCCATTTGGTATTTCGGGAAGGTAGGGCCCCCTATCCTCATACACGATCTATGTGAAGTGACTAGGCAAGCGGAGCTTGGGGATGATAGTGTAGTCTCCCTCTATGTGCCGTAATTGAAACATCCTCAATTACATCAATTTTATACCTATCCAGGGCCCATTATCTGGACCAAATTTGCGGTATGTAAAAGGACACTACTTCCATTTGATGCTCTGAAAGTGCAATTTGGGCTTACCAATTTACACCTTTTTTGATGCCTACAGTTTAGGCATGCCTTCCAGGCTCAGTTTGGCTCCTCTGGCATAGTAATGCATGTGGGAGACTTGGAGACTCTGCTTAGGAATGACACCTTATCCATACAAGTTCTTACACAGAAATGATTTACCACCAGCTGGATTGGCAACAATTTTCCCACACAATCATATGGCGATGTACTTCCCCTCATGCTGATTTCATTCATGTATTTTGGGATTGCATGGCCATCCAACAATTTTGGCTGAATGCAATACAATGTGTAAAACCAGATACGATAAGAAGTATCCATCCTTCTGTGGAGATTTGTTTGTTGGGATTGGTAGATTTGGCCCCTACAAAGGTGATCCGTACTCTTTTAACTCTATTGTTTTACTATGCCAGGAAACTCATTATTTCTTCATGGAAAACTACTGCCCCGACTATCACGGCCTGGAAGGCATTGATAAATGAAGGCCACATGTGTCAGTGAAGGGGGCCAGCAAAATGTGATAAAGTATAGATAAGCTGGGTGAATGATTTGTCTACTGTATCAGAATGAGGGTTTAATCTTTTGGAGTAAGCCATTAAACTACAGTATCTAGAGGTAATACAATGCTTTATGAAAATGTCCCTCTTACAATCGAAGTCTGTCTCACAGCCGGAAACTAGCACTGTGTACTGTATGTACAGTGGGTATGGAAAGTATTCAGACCCCTTTAAATGTTTCACTCTTTGTTATATTGCAGCCATTTGCTAAAATCTTTTAAGTTCATTTTTTCCCTCATTAACCACTTCAGCCCCGGAAGAATTTCCCATGTTAGGACCTGAGGATTTTTTGTGATTGGGCACTGCGTGCTTTAACTGACAATTGCGCGGTCGTGCGACGTTGTACCCAAACAAAATTTGCATCCCTTTTTTCCCACAAATAGAGCTTGCTTTTGGTGGTATTTGATCACCGCTGCGTCATTTCTGATCACCGCTATAAACAAAGAAAAAGCGGCAATTGTGCAAAAAAAACCCCCAATATTTCTTACTTTTTGCTAAAATTCAAATCCAAAAAAAAATATAAATTTTTTTTTTTTCATCATTTTTGACCGATTTATATTCTTCCTCATATTTTTGGTAAAAAAATCCTAATCGGCTTTTATTGATTGGTTTGCGTAAAAGTGGCCGCGTTTACGGATGATGAGAATTCATTTCTGGGGTTTTTATTTTATTTTTACTAGTAATGGCGGCGATCTGCGATTTTTAGCGGTACTGCGCTATTGGGACGGACATGTCGGACATTTTTGACCCTTTTTTGAGACCAATGACATTTATACAGCGATCAGAAATTTAAATGTCCATTGATTACTGTATAAATGGCATTGTCAGTGAAGGGGTTAACCTACAGGGGGAGATCTAGGGGTTAACAGTGCTCCCTGGGTGTGTTCTAACTGTGGGGGGGCTGGGCTAACATGGACATAGGAGAATTAACTGATCCCAGTGACAGGGATCAGTAGATCTCCTATGTCCCCATTGAAAGAGCCGGGTACCGCCGTGTTTACATTGGCGGTTCCCTGCTCTTTGGCTGTAGCAGCTCATTGCGGCTCGCCGGCGGACATCGGGTCTGCCCGAGCCGCGGGCACACTCCTCCGGAGTGTGTCGGGCATGAGAGCGAGCCGTAAATATACAGTGCGCGGTGTGGAACCGGTTAATGTACACACAGCACCCCATATTGACAGAAAAACACAGAATTGTTGACATTTTTGCAAATTTATTAAAAAAAAACAAAAAACTGAAATATCACATGGTCCTTCAGATCCTTTGCTGTGACACTCATACACTCATATATTTAACTCAGGTGCTGTCCATTTCTTCTGATCATCCTTGAGATGGTTCTACACCTTCATTTGAGTCCAGCTGTGTTTTATTATACTGACTGGACTTGATTAGGAAAGCCACACACCTGTCTATATAAGACATTACAGCTCACAGTGCATGTCAGAGCAAATGAGAATCAAGAGGTCAAAGGAACTGCAGAGCTCAGAGACAGAATTGTGGCAAGGCACAGATCTGGTCAAGGTTACAAAAAAAATTCTGCTGCACTTAAGCTCCCTAAGAGCACAGTGGCCTCCATAATCCTTAAATGGAAGACGTTTGGGATGACCAGAACCCTTCCTAGAGCTGGCCGTCCAGCCAAACTGAGCTATTGGGGGAGAAGAGCCTTGGTGAGAGAGGTAAAGAACCCAAAGATCACTGTGGCTGAGCTCCAGAGATGCAGTCGGGAGATGGGAGAAAGTTGTAGAAAGTCAACCATCACTGCAGCCCTCCACCAGTCGGGGCTTTATGGCAGAGTGGCCCGACGGAAGCCTCTCCTCAGTGCAAGACACATGAAAGCCTGCATGGAGTTTGCTAAAAAAACACCTGAAGGACTCCAAGATGGGGAGAAATAAGATTCTCTGGTCTGATGAAACCAAGATAGAACTTTTCGGCCTTAATTCTAAGCGGTATGTGTGGAGAAAACCAGGCACTGCTTATCACCTGTCCAATACAGTCCCAACAATGAAGCATGGTGGTGGCAGCATCATGCTGGGGGGGGGTGTTTTTCAGCTGCAGGGACTGCAATTGAGGGAAAGATGAATGCGGCCAAGTACAGGGATATCCCGGATGAAAACCTTCTCCAGAGTGCTCAGGACCTCAGACTGGGCCGAAGGTTTACCTTCCAACAAGACAACGACCCTAAGCACACGCTTCACAACAACGTGACTGTTCTTGAATGGCCCAGCCAGAGCCCTGACTTAAACCCAATTGAGCATCTCTGGAGAGACCTAAAAATGGCTGTCCACCAATGTTCACCATCCAACCTGACAGGACTGGAGAGGATCTGCAAGGAGGAATGGCAGTGGATCCCCAAATCCAGGTGTGAAAAACTTGTTGCATCTTTCCCAAAAAGACTCATGGCTGTATTAGATTAAAAGGGTGCTTCTACTAAATACTGAGCAAAGGGTCTGAATACTTAAAACCATGTGATATTTCAGTTTTTCATTTATAATAAATCTGCAAAAATGTCAACAATTCTTTGTTTTTCTGTCAATATGGGGTGCTGCGTGTACATTAATGAGGGGAAAAAATGAACTTAAATGATTTTAGCAAATGGCTGCAATATAACAAAGAGTGAAAAATGTAAGGGAGGTCTGAATACTTTCCGTACCCACTGTAGCTGAAACTACATGCAGTACATACATTTCTTAGAGCTGCTGCAGCACTTAGTGAGGGGAATAGTTTGTTTGGAACAAGCTATTTAACGTGAAAGACAAAATGGAAATCATCTTTAAAGAAGCGCTCGAATGAAAGCACCTCTTTTAAGAATAAATATGCTTTGCACTGAGCTATAACTGACCATACCGCATGTGAATTTCAGCCGGTTCTTTATAAACTGAACAAAATTCACTCAGTCGGAGGCCCAGTTGGCCCCCTCCTGGCTTTTTAACTCAGGATGTGTATGGCCAACTTACCTGTCTTCTGATACCTTGTTGATGTTGAATGTACAGTCTGTAGGGTCAATTTGATTTTCTAGTCAATATAATGTAAATTAATTAGCACCTGAAAAACTGGTATTTTAGTTTTGGAGGAGGCTAGCAGACTTAATAATTTACCAGATTCTTATATCTCTGTGTGACTGCACCAGCCAGATTACGTCACCTATGCTCCTAGCTCGACTTACTGTATCAATCCTTCCATTACCAATGGGTCTCAAGAGCGCTCTTTTTTCTCAGGCATTGGATCTGCTGACAGATCCCAGATGAAAAGTTGAAATCCTTTATTACCCTTTATCTATCCATCACTGCAAGACTATTAATATAACATATGCAACTGCAAAACTCACAGGACAAACTAGAAAGAAGGTAAAACTATATACAGACACCTTGAGGTCCCTGATTTTGCAAGTATGTGGCATATGGCAAATCTTATATTTGCTTGACAGTTTTGCTGAATTCCATTGCCATGCAGATGACAATGACAAAAGAAAGTTAAATGCTTTTATCATATATTCTTATGGAAACCTCCAATATACCATATTCATATATTTAAACAGTCATTTTATGTTTTACATAGTTAGAACCACATTGTTTAAAACTGTTTAGAACATTAAGAAAGAAGCAACATGCTGTATTAAAGAAACAGAACCTAAACCCTATGGGAAAGAGAACTCACATATAGACTTCCAAGAAAACATGTTGGAGGATGGATTCCTGGAAAAGTCAACTACTGTTAAATAAAGTTACCCAGGGTTGTTTTAAAGGGGCATGCTAAATGAACTATTCTATTCTGCTTTTCACTTTATGTTACTTAGTAAAACATTTCAGGAAAAAGAGAGATATTCTACACGCAACTAACTTTACCATTTTAGAGGAAATCAATAACAATTTATTCAACTGAAAATAATTCTGTGACTGACCAAGAAACATTTAAGTAAAACAGTAAAAAGCTATTTAGTGTATAAATCAGATATCTGTGAATTTATGATAACAGTCCATCCATTTTCATCACTGTTAGAAACGGAGCTTTCTCAGGTTATATACAGTACATTCCAATATAATGCAGATCTGTGGGTCCGCACACAGGTCAATTATTTGAAAGATTAGGTTAATCTAGATTAAATTTGTTGATAACGCAGCAGGTAAAATAAGTATAGAACACATCACCATTTTTCTAGGTAAATATATTTCTAAAGGTGCTATTTAAATGAAATGTTCACCATATGTTGGTAACAGCCCATGCAATCCATACATACAAAGAAATCAAAACAAATACGTTTAGAAATTAAGTTATATCTAATAAAATGGAATGATACAGGGAAAAAGTATTGAACACGCTAACTGCAATTTATATAATACTTCATACAAAGTCCTTTGTTGGTAATGGCAGCTTCAAGACGCCTTCTGTATGGAGAAACTAGTCGCATGCATTGCTCAGGTGTGATTTTGGCCCATTCTTCCACAAAGTCTTCAAATCTTGAAGGTTCCGTGGGCCTCTCTGTGAACTCTGATCTTTAGTTCATTCCATAGATTTTTTTTTGGATTCAAGTCAGGTCATTGGCTGGACCATTGTAGCAGCCTTATTTTTGTTCTTTGATACCAGTTGAGAGTTTGCTTGGCTTTGTGTTTGGGATCATTGCCTTGCTGAAATGTCCACCCTCATATCATCTTCATCATCCTGGTAGAAGGCAGCAGATTTTTATCAAGAATGTCTTGGTACATTTTTCCATTCATCCTTCCTTCAATAACATGATGTTTGCCAGTAACGTATGCTGAAAAACAGCACCACACTATGATGTTCGTACCTCCTAACTTCGCTGTTGGTATGGGGGTGTTTTTAGGGTGATGTGCAGTGCCATTTGACCTCCAAACATGGTGTGTATTATAGCATTCAAAGAGTTCAATTTTGGTCTCATCTAACCAGAAGAGGAAGGACCCGTGACATCCCTGGACTAGCCTAAAGATTGTACATAAATGTGTTACAAGAGGAGGTATTGGGTGTACCAAATGGTGGAGTTGGGCTTTAAATAATCACAGGCGCATCTAAAACAAAGCCTTTAAAAGCAGCTCTATGGGGGAGGGGGGGCGTGGCTTGCCGGCGGATCGGATGGAAGCCTGAAACCTCAGCTCCACGGACTAACCAGCAAAAAGCAGCTCTAGACCAACAGAATAAAGGGCACAACTAACCCACCTTTCTCCTGGGACCTCCCGCTTCCTCTGGGTGCAATGTAGGGATGCAGAAAGCACCACAAAGAGCCACAGAAGCTGACAAGCTTCTACCCTCTGATAGACACGAGCCACAGACAAGATGGCACCGGCGGCCTCCTTAAAGCAGAGTTCCACCCAAAAGTGGAACTTCTGCTTTAAGGGAAGGTGACCCCCTGACATGCCACAATTGGTATGTCATTTTTTGAGGGCGACCAGGGACCCTGTTTTCACAGGGTCTCAGGTCCACTTCCTCTCCTAGAGTCGCGGCTCTGGAAGGAAGTTCACCTCCCCCCCTCCCTCTCAGCGATCTTCTGGGACACGTCACAGGTCCCAGAAGATACGCCAGCCATTCACAAGGCACAGGCCGACTCGTGCATGCGCAGTGCGAGCCACACTTGTGCTGCTGGCGCCGCCGAGGTGAGGGGGGAGACAGGGACAGGTGAGTGTCCGATTGTTAAGTCAGGAGCTACACTTTTTGTAGCTGCTGACTTTTAACTGGGTGGAACTCCACTTTAATCAAGCAGCGCGGGTCCTATCTACTCCCGCTGGCTTCACTCCCACGCTGCAACAGCACTTCTCCTCACCAGCGGCAGACAGTGAGTCATCTCCCCCTGCATCTCCTTCCACAGCCAGCCCAGCCAAGTCAAAGCCCCGTAGGGATGATACAGCCATTAGCCAGCCCAACGACCCCTCCTTTACATGCACAATCTCAGACCCTCAGCCATAGACTCGTTCCCTGCCACAGATCAGCCAATCTCTGACGTGAAAATTAAGAATATGCTCATATCACTGAAGCACACTCTATACACGGACTTGTCTGCTTCAGTATCATCCTTAACCACTGTAGTACAAACACAAGCCTAGCGCTTACAGCCTGTTGAAACTAAAATGGCAGATCTCTTCACTGCATGTATTGACGCAGGCAATGAGCATGAAGATGAACTGCAATCAATCAAACTCAAGCTAGCAGATTTAGAGGACCGGTCCCGCTGGAACAATATAAAATTCTGTAACGTCCCAGAAACATTACAGCAACCTAACCTGGTCCAATACCTACAAGCTCTGATGAGATCCATTGTACCAGATCTGACCAATCAAGATTTGGAAATAGATCGGGCACATAGACTCCCAAAACCTCCTCACCTCCCTGAATCAAAGCCCAGGGATGTACTTGTCCAAATTCATTTTTTTACTGAAAAGGAGAAAGTGATGATTGCAGCAAAGCGCTCATCTACCCTCCCAGACCCATTTGCCGCAGTCAAACTGTACGCAGATCTCTCAAAAATGACGATGGATACCCGGTGACAGTTGGCTACCATCACAAAATCACTACAGAACAACCACATTCCCTACAAGTGGGCCTTCCCTGTCAAATTGCTAAAATCCTATTAAAGCAAAATCCACACCATCAGATCACATGCTGGGGGGCCTCAAACTCTTGAGAGACTGGCATCTCATCCCGAAAGAAACCACAGCCTCCAACAAACCCTCATCCTCCCAAATGGATACTGACTGGTCCCTTCAGAATGCCTAATAGAGCCTAATTGCCCTTTACCGTCAACTCTACAATGCAGCTGGGTAGTAGCGGTTTACTCCCTGGGCTCACCAGCCCCTTTTTGTGAACACCTGCAATCTGAACTGCTTGGACCTTAGTTGCAGATTTTACCCTCAGTAAATTAACCATCAAAGTGCTCTCACAGTTCCTTATCCTTACCTTTGGACTCCAACTACTTGGACTTACATGACTACCTGACTGTCAGAGGCTTAAACAGCACACAGAAAAGAACAACCTCGCAAAAGGAAACTACAAAACAACAAGCTGACATAGTCTTTGTACAAGAGACGCACTTTGCTTCAACCAAAACTCCATCATTCAAACTTAAAGGATAAGACCAGCTCTTCCTTGCCTCAGGTCCCAAAAAGAAAAATGGCGTCTTAATAGCGATTAAAGAACAACCTCCGCTTCAAATATCATCATTCTTATGAGGATCCTCAAGGTCGCTATGTAATCCTGATTTGCAACATAGGACAGACCATCTACACCCTGGTCAATGCATATGGACCAAACACTAAACAAATCCACTTCTACAAACGCCTATGCAAAAAACTTGACAACCTAAAAAAAGGAAACTTTATCATAGGTGGCGATTTCCACATAGTCGCTGACCAATCCATGGACACCTCTACACACAAAGAACGACAGTGACCTGCTTTGAACCCCTCTCTTCGGGTATCGGACCTTTTCGTTGTGTGGAGATATCAGCATGGATCGGAAAAAGACTACACCTATTTCTCCCCTTCGCAGATGACCTACTCACGCATCGCCATGTTTGTGGTCGACAAATGGACTTTGCAAAATATCCAGAGCTATTAAATCTGCACCATATCCTGGTCCGATCACACCCCGATATCAATAATCTTGGGAGGACCATGACGAGGACCACCACACAAGAGTCTGTCAAGAACTAACTCGTGAGCATCACTCTTTCTTTGAAGTGAATGATATTACTGATACTAATCCCTGTACACTTTGGTCAGCATACAAGGCCTACATGTGTGAGATCCTTATAAAGCTAAATAACAGAATGAAGAACCAGAGGAACAGGCAGATTGATGGGATCATGCTCCAAAGTGAAAAATTAGAAAAGCAAAATAAAGCACCCCCTTCTCATAAATGATCCATTGAATCCAGGCAGACACTCAGATCCTTACTCCTATACAAATGCAAAAACAATCTTAAGCACATTAAAGCCAACCATTATGTGCTTGGTAATACAGCAGGTGCTCTGATGGCTCGAAGAGTTCAAGCACAACGCACAAAAACTAAAATTTCTTCTCTCTATCATCCCACCTCCAGACAACTCCTAACTGACCCGCAAGACATAGCAAATAGCGAGTATTACTCGCATTTTAAACAACCTAAAAACCGACCCTTTGACTCCTCATCCATCAGACTCTCTTATTCAAGAATTCCTAGAATCTATAACTCTACCAACTATTTCAGCCTCCCAACTTGAGTCTCTGTCTCAGCCCTTCTCCATGGAGGAAATACTTCGTGCTCTCAAAGAATTGCCATTACATAAGTCACAGGGAGAATATGGTTTTTCAAATGAATTCTACAAACAATTTAGTGCTATCCTTGCACCCTACTTAATGACCCTCTTCAACTCTGCCAGGACCTCTGGTTCTCTACTAATAGACATGTTAAGGTCAACTATCACAACTAGACCGAAACCTGAAAAAGATCCCTCTTCAACTGCAAATTACAGGCCGATATCTCTCCTGAAAACAGACATAAAAATACTAGCTAAAGTCCTTGCCAAAAGATTACTGATGTACCTCCCATTTTTAGTACACCCCGACCAAGTTGGGTTTATCCCAGGTCGTCAGCACCTGATGCCACCAGAAGAGTGCTAAACCTTATTCATCACGCTACTCAAATACAAATGCCTTCTTTGCTTCTTTCCTTGGATGCAGAGAAGGCGTTTGATAGAATCCATAGGGGATTTTTAAAAGTGGCCCTTGCCAAATTTGGAATCACTGGCTGGATTCAGAATGCTATACTTTCCCTTTACTCCAACCCCTCAGCTAGAGTGCTCACAGAAGGAGTCCTATATACCCCATTCACCATATCTAACAGCACGCGTCATGGATGCTTCCATCAGCTCTTATTTTTGCCCTGCTGATGGAACCCCGTGACCAAAATTAGAGCTGATACAAGTATCTCAGGAATCAAATATAATAACGTAGACCATAGAATAAGCTTGCTCGCAGATGATGTGATATTAATGATTTCTAATCCATCTCAATCCCTCCAGGTGATACCGGACATCATCTAACACTTTAGTACCATCTCCTATTATAAACTCAATATATCCAAATCCGTCTTAATGCCTTTATACCTCCCCACCCAATTAGAATACCACCTTAGAGGTATCAGCCCATTCACATGGACAAACAATTCCATCCCTTATTTGGGAATACAAATTGGTACCCACTGTAAAACAAATATTCGCACTTAACTACCAGACCTTTCTCCAACAACTCGCTCAACTTTTACGTTCACTATGCTCAACATGCTTCTCCAAGATGGGTAGGATTGCTACCCTAAAGATGATAATATTCCCGAAGCTCCTCTATATATTCCGCACATTAATAATACCTCTCCCCCAGTCCTTTCTAACTTCCATCCAAAGACACATGTCAAGATTCATGTGGGAAAAAATCCCCCCTAGATGTGCTAAATATATTCTAACCAGACCTTACATTAAGGATGGGGTCGGTCTTCCCCACGCAGTAGTTATTACCATGCCTCCATTTTAGACCAAATCTACTATTGGTGGCACCCATCACCTAATAAAATCTGGTCACTCATGGAAACCGCATCCCCCCAGAATATGAATCCCATAGACACCCTTCTCCTGACAGAAGTAGGCTGCCCTCCAGATATTCCCAACACGTCCCCGTCAATTACAGCATCCACACTAGCATGGGGAAAACTCTTGTCTAATCAGACCTCTAACTCCCCTACCCACTCAATACCCATCCCATTAAGGGCCCTAACCAAACACCTGCCAGACTTTAGAGTCTCCCTCTGGAATAACCACAGTATCATAAATGTCCTCGATCTTAATAAATGCAATACCCTAAAATCATTCACAAATCTGCAACATGAATTTGACCTCCCACATTCAGAACTCTATACCTACGTGAGAATCTCCCACTTTCTCAAATCCTCAAAACTGACCCCTACAATCACGCTGCCGGCACCACTGTTCCAATTTTACACATGATCCCCGCACTCCAGAAGAGAAATATCCCTATTCTACACCTTACTGAATGATGATTGTCCGGACGTACATTCGAAATAGCTACTTTAACCAAATGGGTGGATGAGCTAAATGTCCATATCATCTCAGATATGTGGCAATGAGCTTTTAGGGCCACCTTCCCTGCCTCCCACTGCTCCGACCACTGGGAAACATACCAAAAAACCCTGATAGGTGGTACCTAACACCTTACCAAATATCAAAAATATACCCAGGTAACCCATCATGCTGCTGAAGAAATTGTGGTAGCATAGGTTCCATAGCCTGTGTATTATGGTACTGTAAATCCCTCACCTCCTACTGGAGCAAATCTTTGCATTGATCTCCACTTTCTCTGGCTCGCCTTCTACCCCTATCCCATCCCTGGCACTACTCAATATAGGATATAAAAAATACCCTGCAAACACTAGAACCGTCATAATACATCTTTTATTAGCAGCCAAGCACCCTCTATATCTAAAACAATTGCGGACCTCAACCAACAAAGCAAAATGGAAAAAATAATAGCTAGAAGAAACATGCAACTAAACTAATTTTTGGTCTCATTGGTTGACTCATCCAAAATGTAAAGTTCACATGTGAGTTATTCTGTTCTAGACTGTTTTGAACTATAGCGTTTTAAACTGTGTGTTTTGTTTGAAACTTCCACGATTGGTGTGCTGGTGATCCATCCCCCTTATCTCTCCTCTCTATTCTCCCATTTCCCTCCTTTAACCCAAATCCCATCTCCCAACCCTCCCCCCAACCCCTATCCTTCCTTCCCCCTCCGCCTGCAATTGCACATTAAATGTAGAGAATATATGCACATGTATCACTACATGAATTACTACTATAATTCTCATATGTCGCTCGACCACGGCGAGCTAGTTTTATTTCAACGCTAGGCGGAACCTCTGTTTTTGTTGCAAATGTGAAAATGCAAAGTTATCAAGAAATTACTTAACATTATGTCTCTTATCATTTCGTGAGGTAAACGTTGTTTTTGTCTCCAAGGCGGATCGCAACTTTATTTTGATCGAGCGGCACCAGCTCGCTGTATACTCTTAATATCATCAT
>BLSH010111223.1:282962-298778 GCA_018402905.1 Glandirana rugosa | reverse complement strand
TACACCGTTATAACAACTTATCAAGTTACTCTATCCCGCTCTCTCAAAGAAACTTCCTGACCATCATAAGTCGGCTATCCGGCAGGCCCGGAACCCTAAACAACCCCCGATTAGGAAACTCCTGACTAAGTTCAAGAAACCATCACTTACCTCTCAAATTCGAAAAATCAACCAGAAGGCTCTAAGATCCCTCTACATTTCCCAGATTTTTAAGTAGATAAAAAAGAACCCAACCAACCCAACAGGATACCAGACATAAATCTAACATCTCTCGTGACATTATACCCGGACGGCCTATCGGCTGAATACTACCAGTCCTTCAAAGAAACTCTCTCGCCCTATCTCATTGAACTATTCAACAATATTGCCACATCTAAACCCCCCCCCCCCGCCTAAAGAAATGCTTAAAGCAATTATTGTCACACTACCTAAACCTGGAAAACCCACGGATTCACCACAGAATTTTAGGCCGATTTCCTTACTAAATACAGACATTAAAATATATGCCAAACTTATTGCAAATAGACTAGCTCCGATCACCCCAAATTTAATCAACCAAGACCAAGTGGGCTTTGTCTTGAACAGACAAGCACCTGATGGTACACGCAGAATCCTCAACCTACAAAAAATCATAGAAAACAAAAAAACCCCGCTGCTTTTATAGCCCTAGATGCAGAAAAAGCTTTTGATAGGGTTCACTGGGGTTACATGGATACCACTCTATCAAAATTTGGTTTCTCCGGATTCATCAAAACAGCTATTGCAGCTCTATACACTTCCCCATCAGCCCAGGTATACACATCATCTAGCCTATCAGAAGACTTCCCTATATCAAACGGCACGCGGCAGGGGTGCCCTCTGTCCCTTTTAATATTCTCATTATTAATGGAACCCCTAGCGACAGCAATAAGGGCAGCCCCCGACATATCAGGTATTGAAGTAGCTGGTAATTCCCACTCCATAAGTCTATTCGCTGACGACGTCATACTGACTCTCACCAATCTGGATAGCTCTATTCCAGCAATCAACAAATTAATCCTAAATTATGGCGAAGTCTCCTTTATAAAATGAATATAAATAAATGCCAAGTATTACCTCTAAATTTAAACAAAAGGACCAAAATAAGAATGAAACAAATATTTCCTTGCAACTGGGAGGCCAAGGAAATACAATACCTAGGAATTCAATTAACCAGTAACTCCCAATCACTATACAAAGCTAATCACCAAAAAGTTCTAGGATCAATCAAAGCTGAACTAACACAATTAAACAACCCCTTCCTATCCTGGCACGGGCGCATAGCTGCCTTTAAGATGGTAATTCTCCCAAAGATTCTCTACACTTTTAGAACCGTTCCCATAATTCTCCCTACTGAGTTCTTCACTACGCTTAATGCACTCATGAAACAATATGTATGGAAGGGGAAAGCTCCCCGCATCGCCTTTTCCACACTCATTAAACACAAATCTAAAGGAGGTATGGGACTCCCCTCTCTAATAAACTACTACAGAGCATCACTTCTAGTACAAATCAAAGAATGGATCGACCCTCTATCCACAAAGCCTTGGGTATTATTAGAGAGACATATGATTAATAATAAATCCCTCAAACATCTCCTGATTGCATCCGCCTCTAACCTACCAATTAGCCTTGGTAACTTCCCAACAATCCTGGCCTCCCTAAACGCCTGGAAAGACTCCGTATTATTGGCCAATGAAACGATTGAGACACCATTAACTGAGGTCCCCTTCAAGTCCTGGAATTCCTAATCCCTAATCTGTCTCTAAATACCTGGTCATCCTTAGGGTATTCCTCATGGAATACAGTCCCAGAGGAACTAAAAAAGAAAGACACATTTAAAAATTACCAAATCCGGCATCTTCTGCAATCCACTCACCAGAAAGGCATTGCCATCAATAAAGTAATATGGGACTTCTACCACAACCAACCAAACAATAAAGGAGGCACCTCTCGAATATATAATGCTTTACAAGCAGATAACCCAGTAAGAAACACGCAAGCCATTAAAAATTGGGAAAGAGACCTGGGAAAGAACTTCTCAGAACACCAATGGGTTTTAGCAATACGACACAGCCTAGAGACGTCACATTGCGTACTTCACTGGGAAAATTTCTTTAAAATCCTCTACAGATGGTATCTAACTCCTGCTAGATTAAACCGCATCTACATACATACCAACCCAGAGTGTTGCGAAACTGCGGTCAGAGAGGTCACATTTTGCATATACTATGGCAATGCCCTTCTGTGACCAGTTTTTGGCAAGCAACTTTTAGGCTAATATCCACAATTACGGGTAGCTCAACTCAACCCTCCCCAGGTTTAGCATTGCTAAACCTGACCTCAGAAAGCTTACCCCCAAAAACTAGAAAGGTAGCAATACATATCTTATATGCAGCCAGACTGACCATCATGAGTAAATGGAGGAAGGACTTAGGTCCAAACATAGAATAAGTCATCTCCAGAACCAAACTGCAATGTTCTTACGAACACGCATTTGCCAAAGCTCACAATTCCACCAAAAAGTTTCTGAACAACTGGGAGTGCTGGATTAAAAACTATCCACTGAAATGAGCCCAAAAGCAGATGATAAATAAGCGTTGCGAGAGTAAAATTGGTATGGACGCATTGTTATTGTTATGGTTGTTTGTACTATAAGGTTAGGGTTATTACGGCTTCAATTATGCTCACAAGTCATAGTCAACATAGTTGCTGATATCACTAGTTGCAAAAACAATATTGTATGCCAATATATTCTATATAACCCTGCAACCAATGATCATTCAATACGAAACAGCCACTATCTAATCATATTATATAAATTGACTACCCAAGCTGACCACAGTGAGTACCCATTTGGGGTGGCAGGCACTTCCTAGTGAGAGTATGGAAGTCGAATTTTACCGCATGGTATAAACAATGGACCTTCATGTCCAATAAGGAAATAATTGAATGATTATTGCGAGCAACCCTTTCTAATTCTGATGAGATAGCTACTCTATATCTCTAATATATTCTCTGAACTGTATATGTTGGATTTTCAACTCGACTCTGTAACAAGGGTTCATTGCTTTATTAAGCTTTAACCGAGCCAGTTCCTCTGCTATCTATGTCTCCAGAAATTCTAGAGATGAATCATCATTACTAGAACCAATATTATTCCCTAACTTGTTATCATTAGTGGAGTCTATTTCTGAGAAAACTGAACAGAAGTAATTGTTTAAATGGTTTGTTACATCCTGGTCTCCCTCAACATATGTGTTATGCCCAGTTTTCATTTTAGTGATCCCATTGCTTTTTTCCTTCTATCACTAATGTACCTAAAAAAGGTTTTATCTCCTTTCTTAATAGACTTAGAAATGTCCTCCTCTTTTTGTGTTTTTGCAGCACCGATAATGTGTTTGGCCTCCTTTTGTCTATTTTTATACTCCTCTGCAGTGCAGTTGTGATCTGTAGTGGGTGTAAATGTTACATTAACGACACCCCAAACCCAGGTCTCAAACACAGTGCATTTGCCTGCACCGGATCGCATGGAACACAAGTACCAATTCTCATTCTGTTGTAATGAGGGTTAAAAAGCACTAAACAGCTGTATGTAATTGAATATAAGGTGCTATACTTCAGACTGTTTCTGTGCTATAAAACAATCAGTTTGATAATAGATGGTTAATGGGGCATAAAGGAATAATTAGAAAGGCTCTGTCTGCTATCCCTAGATGAATATAGACCTTTAATTTAGATTATTAGATGAAAGTGATGTCATAAAATATCTTCTGTTTTAATAAAACAATGCTGTATTTTACTGAAGTACTTTGTAGTTACTTTTGCTCACGTCACCATGAGATCTCTTATATTCCTTTTAGAGAACTAATTAATCAAAACATCCAAACCCAGAGGTGATTTTTAAAGCTTTAGAACATCTTTGTGAGTCATTCAAGTCAGACCAAACCTGTAAAATAAGCACGGATTGTACCAAGGCTACAAGATACAAAATACACTGGCCCCTAAAACCATCTTAACCATTTCAGCTCTTTGGGAGTACTACGTATGTCCAAAGAGTGAACCTTTAATCACAATCTGATTGTTGCAGTAGCAGCTATCAGGTTGTGCAGGTTTGGTTTAGCCAGTTCCTGGCTTGAAAGTGAAAGTGATGCGGCAGCTCCATAGCTGCCAATTACTTTCACAGAGCTGGAAGCACGGTGCCTCCCCTCTTCCACCGACGACCCCTCTCCTCCTGTCAGAGAACCCGTTACAAATCCTTTGGAATGCATATTCAGGGAACCTCTGTTACAAATCCTCCCGGAATGCCTATTCCTACTCTACAGGTGTGCACGGTGCGCGTGGGAACACGGTAGGTGCGCAACGCTGTGGCGCCAAACAATCCATTTAAACTGGACAGCACCTTGCAGCCGGTGCTGTCCGTTCTATAGCGTGTCCGTGTTCTAGAGTGCCTGATATCCTGATTACCTGTTTCCTGTGACCTGGCTTGTCCTTACCTTGCTTGATCTCCATTTGCACCGACCCCCAGCTTGCCCACGACTGCTCTTCTGATTCTCCCGTGTACCTTTGCTGCCAGCCTGTTGCCGACTCTGCTTGTTCCTGACAACTCTTCTGCCTGCACCTTCTGTACCGCATTGCCAGTCAGTTGCCGACCCAGCCTGTATCACCACTCTACTTACCTGCACAAGACAGATTCCACCACCAGGTGCGTGACACCTCCAGTTTACCGGAGCCCAGGAATACAAACGCCAGCTAGGGTAGAGAGATTGCTGTGAGATTGAGGGAAATCCATGCCTTCATCTCACATTCAAACAATGAAACCAGAAGTGATGTCACTTCCGATTTCAGATGCACCATTTCTTGGCCAGTACAACCAGGGGACACATCTAACCAAGCCGATCTGTGCTTGGTTAGATGGTGTGAAGTGCAGGGGAGACATTTGGGTCTATTACACCCAAGTTAACCAGTTGCTGACCGCCCGCCATGGGTTGACAACGGCAAATTGGCACGATATCGCAAATTGCCGTCAGGTGACAACAGCTGCGAGACAGCACACTGTGAGCGTGCGCGCACCGCCGGAGGCGCGCTCGCAAGCTCACTGTGTTCCGGGGGGCCAGGGAGCGGGCAGGGTAGACTCGATGCCCGCTGGCTACTCGCAATTGTACCCCTGAAGTGACAGAACGGGGATCCGTGTATGTAAACATGGATCTCCGTTCTGATAGAGGGGGAAGGGATGTGATTGTAGGCTCCCTGTATATGGGAGCCATGATCACTCTCCTCCCCCAGCCAGCCCAGCCCCTATAAGGTTAGAACACACACAGGGAACACAGTTAACCCCTTAGAGCGCCCCTGCAGATTAACCCCTTCACTGCCAATGGCATTTACACAGTAATTAGTGCATTTTCATAGCACTGATCACTGTATAGATGCCAATGGTCCCAAAAAAGTGTCAAAATGGTCCGACATGTCTGCTGCCATTACTAGTAAAAAATAAAAACCCCATAAATGAATTCTCATCGTTCCTAAACGTGGCAACTTTTGCGCAAGCCAATCAATTAACACGGATTGCGATTTTTTTTTTTACCAGTAATATGAGGAAGAATATTAATTGGCCAGAACCAATGAAAAAAATATTTTTTTTATATTATTTTGGATAAGTATTATAGCAAAAAGTAAGAAATATTGTTTTTTTTGTGCAAAATTGTCGCTCTTCTTTTGTTTATAGCTGCCATCAGAAATGATGCAGAGGTGATCAAATACCACCAAAAGAAAGCTATATTTGTGGGAAAAAAAGGACGCAAATTTTGTTTGGGCACAACGTCGCACGACCACGCAATTGTCAGTTAAACAACGCAGTGCCAAATCGCAAAAAGTGCTCTGGTCCTAACATGGGAAATGCTTTCGGGGCTAAAGTGGTTAATGTCTCCATAAAGAGTACCTGTTACCTGCCCAATCAAGTAAAATTGGCTCCCACTGCTGTGTCTCAGCCAATGAAGAGTGAAAAACCTGGGACAGCAGAGGTTCCCATGCACATTGCTGGATCGAGAGAGGGAGCTCAGGTGAGTATTAATAGGGGCTGAGGGGGGAGCAGCACACAGTAGGTTTTTTACCTTCATGCAAAGAATGCATGAAGGTAAAAAACCTACAACCTTTAGAACCACTTTAAGCTGGCTATACATTAGTAGGTTTTCAAAGGAATGTCCATACAATTATTTGTACAAGCATTCATATGAAAATTCTTTGTACATTTGATTACTGAACAAATGTCATTTGAAAACACTTCAAAATTGTGTTTGCTTTTAACCTTCAACTTTGGACCAAATGTATTTTCCCAAACGAAAATCACATACGTTAAATATTCATTAAAATATTTTTTTCCATCCTGCTCCTTTGAATTTTCTTGACACTGTAGTTGAAAACTAACAGCAATTTGACCCCACTAACCATTCGAAAATCAAACGGAATCAAAGGATAATTTTCAATTGAAACTCTACTAATGTATGGCGAGCTTTAGGCCTCCTCACACTGGCATACTAAAGCATACACCTGTGCAAAGGACCACGTTTGCCCTCACAGGATGCACAAGTGTTCCATGCATCCGCATGCAGGCAGTCTCATTCATGTCTATTGAGACATAGTGGATAAGTCCTAACTGACATAAATGGGAATGCCTGCATGTGGATGCACGGGACACCGGTGCATCCCATACAGCACAAGGAGGAGCTCATCTCTCTTGCCTCCTATCTTCTTGTAAAGCAGCACACCTGATTGGCTCCTTGTGCTGCCTCCCTTACCGTCTCTGCCCATTGCTATACTGCAAGAGGCTAATACTAAGTCAAATTTGTGTACTTAGCTTTGAGCTAAAACAGAACGGTTTTGTTTAAACAATTGATGGAAAAGTACAGAATTCTATAAAGGTAACAGATTTTATTAATTTAAATTAAAAAGCTCTCTTTCTGTAAATCCAAGTCTTTCCCAGCAATAACAATAATGAAAATTGCTGCAAATTATTGTTTTTTTTCTTTTTTTGTGCAAAAATCTTCCGAACTCTGTACTGGTTTTCACAAAGCGACTTGCAAGTTAAATAAACAAACAATCATTGTGCCTCTGAGCAATACTGACTTTCAGCTGGTCGCACAGTGAAACTATTATTCTAACAGATTTTAGTCTGGAAAACATTAAGATTTCTTAGTTCCTTAATCAGTCAGTGAAGTGTGCTTGCCTTTTTTTTTCTTTCTTTTTTTTTTAATTCTAAGCCACTATCATCTCAGGGGAAATTGTGCAAGAGTAGCCATGACGCTCATAGGTGTGGTGTGGAACCTCGGTAACTGAGTGTTGCATTGTCATTAAAATACAGTAGCTTTTACTATTTACTGGCAAAACGTGGAAAGCAAGGCGAGATTTGGTGCCAAGAACAGCAGAATTGTGTACTGGCAGAGAGGACTGTAAACTAATTGCAGGCTAGCAGTTTTCTTAAAGATGAAAATGTAAATTATTGCCCTATCATTAGTAGAAACAAATGTATTTATTTTTAAATGGACTTTTATTGAGGGTCCCATAGTTAACATTACAGTCCTGCATTGGTAATATACAGAAAGTTATCACAAGTCTTCAATTCAGCACTGGTTGCATACTGAGAATGCACCAAGATGGGTTGTAATATAAAGGAAAAAACATCCCGAATGCCGCACAACGGCAAAGCTCAACAATCACTATGGTAAGAGCAAGCCCAGGCTGGCCTGAAGCCTGGGCTGAGGCTGCTCTTACCATAGTGATTGTTGGGCTTTGCCATTGTGCGGCATTCAGAGTGTACTTTCCTTTATTTTGCATGCATTGAGCCGGGACAGGCTCTCCCCAAGTCTGCAACCTCAGATTTTGACACACAGGAGCATGAAGCGGCACCCCCAATTCTCAATGAAGATATCATTACAGGGGCAGTTCATGCAATGCAATTTTGCAAAAAAAAAAAAAAAAAAACAATATTTCTAAATTTTTGCTAAAATACATATCCAAAAAATATATATATATATATATATATATATATATATATATATATATATATAAACCTAATTTATTCATCGGTTTTGGCCGATTTATATTCTTCCTTATATTTTTGATAAAAAAAATTGCAATCAGCGTTTATTGATTGGTTTGCGCAAAAGTTGCTACATTTACAAATCATGAGAATTAATTTCTGGCATTTTTTACTAGTAATGGCGGCAATCTGCGATTTTTATCAGGACTGCGATATTGGGGCGGACATGTCGGACATTTTTGACACTTTTTTGGGACCAATGACATTTATACAGCGATCTGAAATGAAAATATCCACTGATTAATGTATAAATGTCATTGGCAGTGAAGGGGTTAACCTACAGGGGGTGATCTAGGGGTTAACTGTGTTCCCTAGGTGTGTTCTAACTGTGAGGTGGCTGGGCTACCTGGAGAAATAACAGATCTAACTGAACGCAGTGACAGGGATGAGTAGATCTCTTACACACCCACTGACAGAGTGGGGAACTGACGTGTTTACATCAGCGGTTCCCCGTTCTTCCTCTCTGCTAGGCAATCGCAGCTGGTCCATACTCCTGCAGAGTGCGAGGAGCACGAGAACGCGCCGCCAGCAGGGCACTCCCGTGTGCTACAGTGAGCGCGCGAGCCGCCATTTATAAACAGCGACTCGCGGGACAGCGCCACATTGCAGCAGTAAATGTACACAAGCCGGTAGGGAACCGGTTACTATGCACTACTCAAGTCGCTCCGACTTCAGGGCGACTTCAGAAAAGGTTCCTGTACTACTTCAAGGCGACTTCTAGGAAATTTGTGCACATAGAATTCAATTGAAGTTGCTTCCAAGTCGGATTTGCGTCCATAGAGCCCCATTCACATGAGCGGAGCCCGTTTTGATGGGCTCCGCTGCTCAGCGGGGATCCATCCGTTTATCCCCGCTAAGCCGGCGGATGACAGGACAGTCTCTTCTCCTCTATGGAGGATCGGATGGACACGGACCGTCTGTCCGTGTTCATCCAATCCGCCAGGCGGATGGAAAATAGGGTTTACATCCGTCTGTTTTTGGCAGATCAGAGCGAATCAGGGGTCAGCGGACATGTCACCGCTGACATCCGTCGCTCCATAGAGAAGAATGGAGCGTCCGTTGGGGTCCGCCTGAAAAAACTGACAGGCGGATCCGAACCATTCGCCCGTGTGAAAGAGCCCTTAAGAAGCGACTTTACAGGAAAAAGAAAATAATTTGTTTAAGGCAACCCCCCTCCCTCTCTTCTCTGATTTGCCACAGGCAAAGTTGCCTGGCATGGAGGTCGCTTCAGGTCACGTTGTAAGTCTCCCAAAGTCGTGCTGAAGCTGCCTTTGAAGTCACGTTCAAATCGCCTAGCCTCTGAAGTCGGATCGCCTAGGTGTGAACCGGCCCTTAATCCACACTGCGAATATACAAGTATGCAGGTTTCTACATATTATCATGTTAATGGACTACATGGCTCATGCAGGCTCAGAGTTGGAATAGTTTCCATTTCATCATAGAAGAAGAGTTTTTATATTATTTGCCACTTCACACCTGTACAGCTAGAATTCAGTAAAGAATGGCCTTAGATATGAACCGTCACGCATGTGAAGTTTTTTTGTTTTTTAACGCAAAAAAATTCTATTTTTAGGGAACACAAAAAGTCTTTGATATGCTGTGTCTTCAGTTATATTCAGATTGTCTAACCTTTAATGGCAGATGTAAAATCAACATGTTCCAATAAGCAGGAACAATGTGTTATATGTGAATACACCAAGCACTTATGATCTTTTTGCTTTCCAAATATTATCCCAGAAACAATGAGTTCTTCACTTACAATATACTGAACCAGCGCTAATTACCGCCCACCAAGAAGGAAGGAACACTTCTCAAGCCAATAAGTGGGATTATTTTAACGATTTTACCTTCGAGCCCACCCAGTAAAGTAGGAAACTTCTAGGAATGCAACAGGAGTGTAACCCCTAGGGGAGACCCTCCATATATTACCTTCACATGGAAACAAATAACTACTTTAATATGCTACAGACACAGCAGGGGAACTGCACAGTATGTGATTACTACATCCATGCCATGTCAGGTAGAGAGCTTATATACTGTACTGAGATGTTTCAACATAATTATGTGAAGAACCTGTCATCATGGTCTGCGTTAGAGGAATACCTCTTTATTATGCAATATCGAAAGACTTATATGCCTATTAGGAAATCTGCTTTCTATCATTTTCAAGGAAGGCACAATATAATACCACACGCACTCAGAAGAAAGTGTAATGACAAAGGTATTCACACACTATATTGTCAAAAGTATTGTGACGCCTGCCTTTACATGCACATGAACTTTAATTGCATCCCAATCTTAGTCCATAGGGTTCAGTATTGAGTTGGCCCACCCTTTGCAGCTATAACAGCTTCAACTCTTCTGGGAATGCTGTCCACAAGGTTTAGGAGTGTGTCTATGGGAATGTTTGACCGTTCTTACAGAAGCGTATTTGTGAAATCAGGCACTGACGTTGCTAGAAGGCCTGGCTCGCAGTCCCCGCTCGAATTCATCCCAAAGGTGTTCTATAGGGTTGAAGTGCAGGCCAGTCAAGTTAATCCACCCCAAACCCCATCCATGTCTTTATGGTCCTTGCTTTGTGGACTTTTGTGCAGTCATGTTGAAACAGGAAAGGGCCATCCCCAAACTGTTCCCACAAAGTTGGGAGCATGACATTGTCCAAAATGTCTTGGTATGCTGATGCCTTAAGAGTTCCCTTCACTGGAATTAAAGGGTCAAGCCCAACCCCTGAAAAAAAAACCCACACCATTATCCCCCCTCCACCAAATGATTTGGAGTAGTGCACAAAGCAAGGTCCATAAAGACATGGATGAGTGAGTTTTGGGTGGAGGAACTTGACGTGCCTGAACAGAGTGCAGCTGCAAAGGGTGGGCCAACTCAATATTGAACCTTATGAACTTAGAGTGGGATGACATTAAAGTTCATGTGCGTGTAAAGGCAGGCATCCTAATACTTTTGACAATATAGTGTATGTCTGTGCCTCTCTAGAAGTGGTTTGTGTCTATAGCTGCTACTTTTTTGCTTGTGTGACTGTCTAGCTTCAAGTCTGGTTACTCAGCTACAGGTAGTACCACTTCCTGGGGGTGGGAGTGCCTTGTTTTTACTGTTCTACAGAACCCTTTCCACATTCTAATGTTAAACCTTCTTTCTTCTAGCATCAAATTGTGGCCAGGTGTCCTCTTCAGTTAACAGTTTATTACAGTTACTAAAGTCACCTTTGATACATTTGTACAATGTAATCATATCCCCTTGAGCATTTCTCCTTCAGAATGAATAACCATAATTCTTATTATTATCATACACAATTTATATAGCGCCAACAGTTTACGCAGAGCTTTACAATATAGAGGGGGGACATCACAATTACAATACAGTTCAATACAGAAGGGACAGGAGGGCCCTGCTCATAGAGCTTACATTCTAAAGGGAGGGGGGTGGTGGTACAAAAGGTAACCATAATCTATGTAGTTGACCCACATAACTGGAGATCTCCACCCCCTTATTATTTTTTTATTCTTGAACTCTTTCTAATTCGACAACCTCTTTCCTGAGGATTGGTGACCAAAACCGAAAAGCATATGAGGCCATTTTCAAGTCATACACTAATATTGCTATACACTAGTAATGTTAGAGTTGTATTAAACCCTCAGCATTTTTTTAGTTTAACAAATTGAGCACAATAAAATAAACATTCTCCAGTAAACTATTTGTTAAAAATCTTAGACCCCAGACCCCGGTTTACTACTTTCAATGCTGCTCCTCCTCTCTCTGAACTGCTTCTCTGAAATTCCGGTTGTCACAGAAAAGAGTGAACAGTGCAGTCTAAAGCCAGTCCGTTAGCTTGGAAAGGGAAGAGAAATGCTTTGCCATTCTAGGCTACATGTTTGTGTGTTTATTGATGCTCACAATGCAGGTAGAAACAACTATAGTACCTGCAGGCAAGAGGGGCTCCGTAGGATGCTGCAACACAAAGGAGCTGCCATGAAACAGCAAATCAGGAGCATCTTAAACTGGAACATAGGCAAGAGTTCAATGATAAGGAAGCTGCATACTCCGTAAGTGATTAAATCAGCTGCTGAAAGTGCTTAAAAAAACTGAAAATTCACTTTAAGCCCAGGTTCACATATGTGCGATGCGGGAATTGGCGCGATTGCAGAGTCAGTTCCCACATCACATTTTTCCCGCAGGCAGTTCACATTTCCTTCTGCGAACCGCTGCGGGTGTCATTACAAAGTTAATGACACCCCCAGTTTTGTTTACAGATCGCAGTGCAAACTGTGAACTCGCACATGAATCGGGTCGCATAAGTGAGAACACCCATGCAATGCGATTCCACTGCGGGGAAAAAAAGGTCCCTGCCCCTTTTTTTGTGTTAATCTAATGCGGGTTCAGCCATACAACTGTATGGCTGAACTCGCATTGCTCAGAGATCGCATGTGATCGGCACCTGCGGTGCGGGTGCGAATCACATGCAATCTCTGAGATCGCACAATTGTGAACCTGGGCTAAAGTAAATCTCCCAAAGTGAGAGGAATTCCTCACTTAGACACTTGTCCTAACTAGACAATTCCCCCGTACCGTTTGTTCTGAGGACAACTGTAAAATACTGCATTTACCCTCATTTTCATTTTTTGGTGACAATGGTCACCAGGACAAATACAGTGGTGAATCTCCCCAATGGAGACATTGACAACTTCACAGGAGGTCTAACCCTCACATCTTGTTAAAAGAAAAAACGGTATTGCCTAGAGATACACTTTAACCACTTGCCGACCGGCGTCTGACGGCAACAAAGTGGTTGGATATCGCGGCTGCGAGATCCCGCACTGTGAGCACGATATTGCACGCTCACTGTGTTCTGGGGCGGCCAGGGAGCGGGTAGGGCGGACTCGATCGCCACCGGCTAGCTGCGATTGCCCCCCTGCAGTGAAAGAACGGAGGTCCGTGTAAGTAAACACGGGTGTCTCTTCTCATAGAGGGGGAAGGGCTGTGATCACAGGCTTCCTGTATATAGAAGCCGTGATCACTCCCCTCCCCCTGCCAGCCCAGCACCAATACAGTTAGAACACAGTGAGGGAACACAGTTAAACCTTAGATCGCCCCCTCCAGGTTAACCCCTTCACTGCCAATGACATTTACACAGCAATCAGTGCATTTTTATAGCACTGATCGCTGTATAAATGCCAATGGTCCGACATGTCCGCTGCAATATCGCAGTACCGCTAAAAATCGCAGATGGACTCCATTACTAGTAAAAAAAAAAACCCCATAAATTAATTCTCATCATCCGTAATTGCGGCAACTTTTGCACAAACCAATCAATAAACGCAGATTGCGAATTTTTTTAAACAAAAATATGAGGAAGAATATAAATCGGCCAAAACCGATGAAAAAAAATATTTTTTTATTTTTTTTTGGATTTGTATTTTAGCAAAAAGTAAGAAATTTGTTTTTTTTTTTGCAAAATTATTGCTCTTCTTTTATTTATAGCTGTGATCAGAAATGACACAGAGGTGATCAAATACCACCAAAAGAAAGCTCTATTTGTGGGGAAAAAAGGATGCAGATTTAGTTTGGGTACAACGTCGCACGACCGGGCAATTGTCAGTTAAAGCGACGCAGTGCCGAATCGCAAAAAGTGCTCTGGCCCTAAAGTGGGAAATCCTTCCAGGGCTGAAGTGGTTAAATACACTTTCTGACCTTAGCACAGTTGCTTATTGGATGGAACTACCATCTCAATGAATGTTTTCAATTGTTGCCTGAAATTGCTCTTGAAAATGCCATGTTGTCAGTAGTTCAGTGCAGTGTTTCTCAAAGTGGTTGTAAACCCTCATATATACCCAGTGAAGTGACTGGCCTCAGGAGATACACAAAGATTAAACAAATCCTCCTACATAAGTTATACCCTTCTATCTGGAGACCTTTCTTCCCTACAGCCAAAGTGCTGAATTTTAAAGCTTTTCTGAGAGTTCAGAAAAAGGGGGCAGAGAGCTGCAAACAAATAGGTTTATATTGCAACAACATCCACGCATATACAATAGGACACCCAACATTAGAGGTGAGACAGTTGTAACAGTGCACATGAAAAAACCTGTGGCTTTGCATAAATAAAAGCCAGGCTTCATCTACCCACTGGCTTGTCTTCAATTTTTGGTCAATTTTTAGGCATTTTGCCAAGGCACCCCTGAGGAAAACTGAAGGCACCCCAGGGGACCTGGGAACTCTGGTTGAAAAAGGCTGGTCTAATTTTCTGGTTTACCTGTGTGAATATTTAAATTCGGTTCTCTCAGTCACATCCAATGTAAGCTCCTTGTTTTTCACACAGAGTAGAAGTAAGAAGCTGATGCCCTCTGATGATCTACATGTAGGGGTCTAGAAGTTGATTAGAAATTATTAAAATACAACTAACGGAATTTTTAATTGAAGCACAGCTCCACGATTCTTAAATAGCATTTTGCAGTTTGTCTGTGTGGGATTTACAGGTTCAATGAACAATTCATATGTATAAATACTGGCTTAATTTTTTTTTTGATTAATATACAATTTAAATCAGCACGTTTACACATGGTTGGTATGGTTTTCTAAAGAAAATGAGTCAGTGTCAGAGGCACGGAGCCCTGTCATGTAACAGGTACAGGGATTAACAATGCCACAGCAACTAAATATCATATGGATGCAAGAACAGAGCCTGCCGTGTTTCAGGTATTAAAGCCCAACTCCAGCCAAAAATGTTTATTTAGACCCCTGGACAGGGGAAGAATTAGAACATCTGTCAGGTTTTCATTTGCAGTCTAATTCCCCATAGGGCAGATTTTCTTTTTGGTTCTCTAGCGGGGATGTGGTCTGCAACAAAACTTATAGTAAAACAGCAGAGGGTTAGAAGCTTTCTTTGTTTGTTTTTTAGGTTATTACCGTCTATGTCATCCAGTTACAATAACAACTGCCCTTCTCATTTCTCATCCTGCTAAAAAAAAAAAAAAAAATGTAGCTCTCTTCTTAGACTCTATTTATGCCAAGTAAAAAACGTTAACTTATTTCATAGTTACTAATAAGCACCCGCACCAGATTATTGATGATGCTTGCATTTGTTTTAAACCCTATTCATCTCTATAAGCAACTATGAAAAAAATGTTCAGAGCACTATGAATGATCTACATTATCTAAAGGGGAGCTAGGACAAGAGAATATAGTTGCCATATGAAGATAAATGGTCTTACCAGGTCAGCCAAGTCAAGAGGCACATCTACATCTGAGGCCCTTTTTTTCCTATTACGGTATACCGTTGATATAAGAGAACAGGATCGAGGGGAAATCTATTACATCTAGTAAGTATCACGAGACTTGTAAAAAAAGTATCAACGAATATCTCTACTTATCCCAAATTTTGTTTACGTTCGTAGTAGTTATTAGACCACGCCCACGAATAATCATTGATACTTTATTCAATTGCAAAAAATGAACCGTATTTATCTCAGATTCTTCTCTCGATGTAAAAAAAAAAAAAAAAATCGTCCTACTCTTTACTCTTCCCGTCAACAATAACATTGACCTACTGTATCTGCCATTATTGGATTTTTTGTTTGTTTCTTTCGAAGATTGGGAGACGACAAAATGATATTCAAAACAACGTCTGGTGTAGGGGCGATCTCTTGGTTTTTCTTTTAGACGGGATACCCCTTAATCTGACGTTTACTTTTGGACTG
>BLSH010111223.1:263585-277483 GCA_018402905.1 Glandirana rugosa | reverse complement strand
GACGGGGACTGTGACAGATGTGACGGTGACATACAGATGTTTTGTGTATGGTGACAGATGTTTGAGGACTGCGACAGATGTTTGAGGACTGTGACAGATGTTGTGTATGGTGACAGATGTGATGGGGGACATACAGATGTTTTGGGGGCTCTTTTATGGGGACACTTATGTTTACAGGGACATACGGTATCAGTGTGCTTGGTGCACTGTGTGGGGGGCGATCTGTGACAGCTTTCTGCATGAAATCCTCACCATGCAGAAAGCTGTCACAGAGCTGCAGCTCCCCCCCTCCCCCCCCCCGCACTGAGCTCTCACTGAGCTCGGCGGGGGGAGAACTGTCACAGAGACGCTCGCCTCTGCTTACAATGTGACGGCTGTGATTGGACACAGCCGTCACATGATCGGGAGGGCCAGTCACTGCGCCCGAATCCCGATCTCCGCTCAGCTGGATCCTGTGATCATAATGATCACAGGATCCAGCAGCAGCGCGGCACATTCCCGCGCTGCGAGCTCCCGTTCTGCAGGGCGTATATATACGTCCTGTCAGAACGGGGAAGCTCCCACCCGGCCACTGTACATATACGGCCGGGTGGTTAAACAAGAATTATACAAAAAAAAAAATGATTAGTTAAACGCACAAGTGTTTATTTTTACCACTACTATTCCTTTATACTGGCTTTTAAAAATTACAAATGCAGCAATTTAGAAATTCAGCACTGGGAAACACTTTTTGAAAGATAAAAAGGTGCATTTTATATACAATTCTATAGATCAGACCAAAATTAGGGACAAAGGAGGAGGAAAGAGGGACGGAGGGACTTTTTTTCTAAATCAGGGACAGTTGGGAGCTATGGGACACCCATCTAAGAGATCTTATCACTGGGGATGTGGATGTGCGGGAGACGCTCACAATAACTAGATGAGGAATAAGGCTTGTAATATAGTTAGTCTGTAATTTCAGTCCAGACTTTAACATCGAATGTAGTACATCTCATGATGTTGCCCTTAATTTAACGGATGATTGTTTCACTGTAAACAGAAATTACATGACATGAACATGGTTCTCGATGGAAGCCGTAAACAATGTTGTCTAATGGTTTTGTATATGTTAACAACATGAAGCATAAAATAAAAATATCTGGAGTGCGCATGTGCGATATGGCAGCGTAACCCGGGAGCTCCGCACCACCGCCCGCCAATGGAGCCTGCCTAGCTGTCACGGGCCCCAGGACAAGGCTGCAAACAGGTGACTCTAGCACCTAACAACAGCAGCAACACCCCTATATGGCCGGTAATCCTGCAAGAAAAGATCTGGGCCCCCTATTCGCCGTTTCTTGTCAGGCCGGGTGTACCAAGATGGCCACCGCGCTGGCCTCTAATCCAGGGGATCCACACGCTGCCAGCATGGAGAATCCACAGGAGCAAAGGCAAGTGCTCTCCCCAGCTACACTCCTCTTCTCTCCAGCCATCCATGGGTGCAATCAGCCTTTCACTACACCCTCCCCGACTTTGACGGAGTCCCTCCTAGCCCGCACCCAGGGGGAACTGTTGATCTCTCCCTTGGGGCCTAACATCAGCATCCAGCCTCCACCAGACCCACACAATCAGGGGCTCTCTTTTCAGGCCGAGGACCTATTCCAGAAACTCTCATCCTTGCTAGAGAGAGGCCTGGCCAATACAGCCGCTAAAATTACTGGAGACATTAAAGCGGACCTTTAGATGCTTGGGGCTAGAATGGAGGCGATCGAAAATAAACTCAAAATAAGAGCAGCAGTCTCAAATCAAAATTCGGACCTCATCAGCACCCTCCAAGACTAACTAGATATGGCCCTTTCCAGAATTGATGATCTGGAGAATAGGTCCGAAGAAATCATTTTAGGGTGAGAGGTCTCCCTGAATCGATCACGGATATGCCTGATGCAGTCCAGGATTTGATCAAAAACCTGGTTCCCAATACTCCCACCCCACGTTTGGAACTTGATAGGGCCCATAGAGCTCTGGGCCCTCCCAGAAAAGATGGCTCCCAGAGAGATATTATTGTAAAAGCCCACATTTTTGCAATAAAAGAAGGGGTCATGAAGCAATCACGTTCTGCCCCCCCAGATTCTATGTAAGGGTCACCCGATCCAAATATATGCTGACCTTTCGCCTTCCACTATTCAACGTCGGAGGTCCCTGAAGCCCCTGCTGAACGCCCTCTCTCTAAAAGAAATTAGATACAAGGGGTCCTTCCCCTTTGTGGTTAAATTCCTTTTTAAAGGCAAGGAATATGCCTTTTCTTCCTTCCAGGAGGGAGAAAAGCTCCTACTCCACTTGAAGCTGATCTCTCAAGAGTCGGATATGGACACATCCAGTAAAGTTCCAGCATCTGGCAAGAGGATCTCCCCTACAAGCCCGAGGACTCCGCTCTGGACAAAGGCAAAGTCAAAGAGATCCAGGGACAAAGGCCCTCCTTAACTGGGCCCAGTTAGATCCTGGTCGTACCCTCTTCTCCACCCACCCAAGCTAGGCTTGGAATTGGATGTTCTTGGGACCAACACCTCGACCACTTCCCTATGTTTGTTATCTTCATGTTTAGGTTCCGTTTATTTTTATTTTGTCTAGTTTGTTTTTGTTCACTTGCCGGACTGGGCTTACTTTCCCCTAAAACTCCCGCCGTCCGTCTAGCGAATCAAGGCCCTGTTTTCCTTCCAAGTCTTGCGCCTATGAAAAGAAGCCTGGTAAGGTTGAAAATTCATCTGGAAGACAGCGAGGTTCCGCTATGGCCTCCAGGGACTGTTTTTTCTTTACTCCTAAGCTAGCCACATAGCCCCCAGGGTGGTTATGGCTAAACTAGAAGGCAATAAATCACATTTTAGTCTTGGTTTTTGTACAGACGTAATTAAGGTCATCTGGGTGGGTGACCCACCTCCTGATTCCATGGGAGGGGTGCCTTACCCAGGCTGAATGTCCCAGTGGGTGTCAGCATCCCAAAGGCTCTAGCCCCCCGGGTCTCAGTGTCCTTCAGCCTCTCACTTATGCATCCTCAGGGCTCCTTGGCGGGGGGGTGGTTCCCCTGCGCCTCCTCCATTTCCCCGAAACTCCTAAGGTTGCTGGGGAATGGGTTGTTTGGCCTCCTAGGCCAGACTTTAACAACTTGTTGACAGGGATACCCGGGGTTGCTTCTCCCCCTGGGTAACGATCCCTTTAAACTGAGAAGCGCCCAGTTCTTTGTTCCCTCCTTCTTCTCGCTCTCTCTCTCCTCTTCCTCTATTTCTTCTGACTCCCTCCCCGCCTTGGGGCCTCACAATTTAATCTAATGTTTTTTATCTCTACTTTTCTTGTTGTAACTAACCAGGTCCTCACAGGCCCAAGAGATGTCGGATTTCTGGTCTTTTTTTCCGCATCCTTCCCGAAGAGTTTTGTTCGGCGGAGAGGGGCGAGGGTAAGTGACTTCGGATGCGATTTTTGTGTCTTCTCGTTGTTCGATGGCTGACCACTTACAGAAGAATTTAAGGCTGGCCACGCATAATGTGCAGGGCCTAAATTCCCCCCTTAAACGAAGAAAAATCTTTGACTATTACAAATCCCTCAAATTAGACATTCTCATGCTACAGGAGACCCACTTCTCTCAGCAGTACAATCCAAAATACGTGCACTCCCACTTCCCCCACTTCTTTCTCGCAAATGCGGAAGGCAAAACAAGAGGAGTGGCGATCCTCCTCTCCAAATTCTGCCATTTCAACTGGATCTCTGACTTGAAAGATCCAGAAGGTAGATTCATATTAGTTAAGGGCACCATAGGTGGACACATTTACTCTCTGGTATCCTATTATTCCCCCAACAAGGGACAAGCCCATTTCATTCAACACGTGCTTAATGCTCTCTCTCCTATGCTAGAAGGAACAGTCCTGTTCGGAGGAGACTCTAATGTCACCTTCGACCAGAGCCTGGACAAATCTAGGCCTAATGGAAAACAGCTGATACGACCTACTAACGCCAGTCTCAAAATAGCTAGGCTGCTCCACCTGCACAACCTTGACGTATGGAGAGAACTTAACCCCACTAAAAGGGATTATACCCATTTCTCAAACCCCCATAATTCTTATGCTAGGATAGACCATTTTTTTACCCCCGCTTACACTATTCCCAACATCCTCGATTCTCGTATTCACGACACAATTTTATCAGATCATGCCATTGTGATTCTTGTTATCCGGAGGCACTCCCCAAACTCACACGCTTCTCACTGGAGACTGAATAAATCCCTTTTAGCTGACCCCATTAAAGTTTCAGAATTAGTGAAAAGCCTCCAGGAATATTTAGAGCTCAACAATAAAAATGATATCTCCGCTGAGACCTTGTGGGCGGCCCATAAGGCCTTTATAAGAGGCAGGATCATCCAGATGGCGGCCCATCCAAGAGAAAGAAAGCCGAACATAAAAAGCATCCTTCGCCCCCCCCCACTCTCGCCCAGCTCGATCAGGTTAGACTGGAACTAAATCTAGCCCTCACTCTGAAAGCAGAGAAAAATATTTGATGGAGTAAGAATAGATTCTATACACAGGGGAACAAAATAGGTCACATGCTTGCATCTAAACTTACCCCCAGGTTCAAATCCAAACTGTTTCCCAAGATTAGAACCCATGGAAATCCCCCTTCTACTAATCCCGTTACAGTCCTAAAGGCTTTGCAATCTTATTACAAAGATCTATACAGCGCCTCCCACCGGGACAGCAGGGCGGATATCGCCCGTTTTCTTGAGGGCATCCAGGTTCCCTCTCTCTCGTCCGCACATAGGGAAACAATGGATGCAGCGTTTACTGAGGGGGAGGTCCTAGACGTCATCAAGGGTCTTAAGCAAGGTTCGGCTCCGGGCCCTGATGGCCTGTCAACCCTCTACTATAAAGCAGCTGCTAAAACCCTAGCCCCACATTTAGCAAATTTTTTCAATGCCATAACCAAGGGTGATCCCGAAGCCAGAGAAAAACCTGGAAGAAGTTTCCAACTACTGTCCGATCTCCCTAATAAATAATGATCTCAAAATCCTAACCAAAATCCTTGCCAATCGCTTAGCCTCGTTTATCCGTTCTTACATTCATAAAGACCAAGTAGGTTTTATCCCTGACAGACAGGGCCCGGACCAAATCAGAAGGGCCGTTGACATTGTATCCATTCTTCAATCTCACTGGGTAGATGGAATTATGCAAAAAGGATGTTATTATCCCTTGACCTTCAGAAAGCTTTTGACTTGGTCTCATGGCCCTACCTTTTCTCCCTGCTGGAACGGTGGGGATTCGGCAAGCGATTCCTAGGTCTTATACACGCCCTTTATTCTTTTCGTCAAGCCCTTATAAAACTTCAAGGTCATTATTCCAAGCCATTCCCTATCCAAAAGGGCACCAGACAGGGTTGTCCCCTCTCTCCATTAATCTTTGCCATAGCCATAGAGACGTTAGCAATTTCGATCTGCAGTAACCCTGACATTAAGGGAGTAATTTGCGGCCAACAGGAGCACAAGTGAGGTCTTTTTGCGGACGACATTCTGCTATTTATCGCGTCTCCAATAACTTCTCTACCAAATGTGTGCTCCCTTTTGGACGATTTCGCTAAAATCTCCGGTCTACAGGTTAATTACTCGAAATCACAGGTGCTCAACATTTCCTTACAGTCCGAAACCACCTCTATTCTGCGGAATAATTTTAAATTCGAGTGGAGTGATCTGGCTATTAGATACCTGGGTATTAACCTCACAGCTAACTTTAAATCCCTCTATGCCTATAATTATCCGTCTATGTATCATAAACTGGAGACGGACATTGAGCAGTGGTCTAAGCAGGATTTATCCTGGCTAGGCCGAATAAACTCTATTAAGATGACCTTACTGCCCAAGCTTCTCTACCTCTTCCGCTCTCTACCCATTCCAATTAGAAGAGATCACCTCAAATCCCTCCAAAGCAAAATTCTCAAATTATCCTGGGGTAGCGTGGGATATAGGTTCCTTCTACAAACCCTTTTCCATCACAGACGCAAGGGGGGTCTTGGTCTTCCTCACCTTTATAACTATTATCTGGCCGCCGGAATCTCTCAACTTTCGGTAGTTTATTCTAGATTTGAGAAACCAGATTGGGTTTTGATAGAGAGGCAGGCTGTCCCACATCATACACTTAATTTTCTTTTATGGTGCCCCCCTAAAAACAGACCTCCAATTATGGCCCCAACTCTTTCCCACACGTTTGCTATCTGGGATAAGGTGAGTCATTTTGCCTGCTCTAGTTTCCTCCTGTAAACCCCTAGCTCACCTATTTCACAATTCGGACTTCCCTCCAGGGATGGACATCAAAGCTTTCCAGTGGTGGCTAAATAAAGGGCTTTACCGAATAGGACACTTCTTCTCCGCCACGGGCCCAATCACTTTAAGCTTCTGTGTCACTAAATTGAACCTCCCCGAGTCTGAGCGTTTTCGGTTTAACCAAATCTCTCATTTCTTACACAAAATTTGGAGGGAAAAACCTCTCTCCCCTAAATTTACATCTTTCGAACTGTGGTGTGGTCAGCCTGTCGAACAAAGGTCAATCCACTGTCAGGCTAGGTTCACACCCAGCATTCCATGAACATGTGTTTTTTTTTTTTGATTCTCGTTTCAATTTGTGTTTCATTTCAATAGGCTGCCCTACGCATGCCAAAGAAGCTCATGTACCTTTTTGGCCATTGAGCTTTGCGCACCTGCTTGTTGCGTTTGGGGTGCTGTTAACTATGAAAGGTGTAAACGCAGCCTCAAACTTTTTTCAACAACACATGCCACCGATGCACACCTGGAGGCCACCCTCCCCGTACACGTTTCACACTTACAGGGTTAACTGTAACCTCTAAGATGAATCCTGTAAGGGTGAAACATGCGAGTGAGTGAGGAGTGGACAGGTTTCTATGGCATGCCCATAGTAGATTGAATGCAACCAGACCATGGAACCTTGAAAGGTTGTGTGGATCTTTGAACTGAAAATATCTGTGGTTTGGATCTCTTGGGTTAATTTGCAGCCAAAAAAAAAAAAAAAAGCATGATGAAAAAAAGGTCAAGGGGGCATTATACTCCCAGTTCATGACTCAGGACATACATGCTGCTGTAGCAATAGTAGAATTGAAAGAAAAAAAAAAAAACACGGACAGGTAGAGTTTTATGACAGAAGAGACCTTTTTGGGGTCTCCCTGCCTGTCTGTGGTAATGTAGATGTAAGACACCCACTCTGTACAGTGACAATGTGGTTTCTATTCTTATGCACAGGAGCGACGCCATCGCAGCCGAACAGACTGAAATTGTAAAGAAGACCGGGGGAAGATGGATATAGTAACCAGAGCAACAGGCTCTGTGGTTAGACCAAAACAATGGAAGTCTCTTTGCTTTTAACACACACACACACACAGATAGTTTTCTGTAGTATATGGTGTTATTGCTCCCGCTACAGGATTTAAAAAAAGGGGCTTAGTTCTCTAACTGCAAATGCAACAGCTACCTGAGCTTGGGAAATGCCAATATCAATCAAACATTTTAACACCCTTCCCAGGACAATCCAGGTAGGGTAAAAATAATCACAAAAAGTCAGAATCTATAGTTTATCATACTTTATGTTTCATTTTTTCTTTATTTATCAAATCACGACAAGGTGCAAAAAATTTATTTTTTATGTTTAATTTTTTCTGTAGTATTTGTCTATCATACTTTATAATAACGTCATTTTATGAATATATACATATTATTATCACTAGTGCAAATGTTGTTTAGGTGTAGTTTTTTTTATATATATGAATCATAATGACACACCCTAAGGAAAATTAAAAGTAAGTTCCATGGCAATGCACACTATTTTCTGTATCACTGAATATTTTTGGTCTTATATTTCCTATAACATCTGTTTGTAATGATTTATGAAATATATATTTGTATTCTATGAGACAAAGAGATGGGCGTCAAAGATGAATGTTTTATTCAGATGTATATATAAACAGTTATTCATAAGTCTGCTTTATTATCCAAAAAAGGAAAATTAGTCTGATATGACTAGCGCGCTTTCCCTGGTACAGTGTTTATATTGACTTGTTGCCAGTCCTAACTTGAAGCAAATTGCAGTTCTTAAATGCATACTCATGTCCCGTCTCTAAAATAATGCATCTACAATCACATGAATCACACATGCTGGAAATATATAATGCTGCATTTTAACAATATTGTTCTACCAAGGGTAAGAGAAGATTATTCAAACATTACAGTTCCTCATGAAAGCATGGACATGTGATAGTAATTTTCTCGATCATGTAAATGTGATTGTGTGTCTTTCCATGCTGCAATGCTACAGAGTTCATTAAACATTTCTCCAGAGGGGAGCCACAAAGATGGTGTAAATGAAACCAGGAAAGAGAACTTCAACGAATGGAATCCAGACACTGTTGCTCAATGTAAGGGGCATTTCACTCTACAGGTATATGTATTATTGAGAACATTTTGGTTGCTAAAATAATTAATAAATTATTATATTCTGCAAAATGTTTTACAGATCAACTCAAATTGTTTAGTTTAATACCCAGGAATTTGTTTCTTTCCAACCAAATATTAAAAAAACAAATATTACACAAGAGTATAAAATGAGATTTGCACATAAAACCATGCACTATAGGTTTGAAAAGGGATTTGTCTAATGTCCCCTATAGGGGCATTCAGGTATGACAAAGGGTGAATTTGAAGGTAGAGGTACTACATCCAGAGAGTAGAGAGAAATCTCCCTAGATATGTTTTGCAGCAGGACAGCAAGAGGGAAGAACAATTTCCTGACTAAGACAGGAGGGGGAAACCACTCTAGAAAGAAAGTAAGCCTCAGATCACAAGATAGCCTTATCTCTATGTAATACAAAAAGGTTCCTTTCCAGATAGTCGCTAACTCCAAAATATGTCTGGCACGTTGGCCAAATACCAAACTTGGGACTTTTTGACTCAGTAGTACGTGGCTGGGTGGTGGTAGCTCAGGATAATGTCGTCCTCATCAACCACAAGGACTCTGGTCCCTCTGCCTACAGTCTTTTTGCAGTGCAATGGGGTCCCTCATGCTCCAGAGCCTGTAAAAGAACCTTAGGATTCAGGACATCAATAAGAGGAACCATTACTGGTTGGCAATTCTTGATCCATGTTACAAGGGGAAAATGGAACTCATCCTGCCCTTGAAGAGGGAGCACAAGGTAAAACATCAGGAGGATGCACCACAGAGGAACCTGTTTCACTCATTTCTAGAGACTGGCAGAATGACGTTCCATGGAAAAGATGCCACTGAGTCTACTGTCCTCAGCACTTATAGCTGCCTGCTACCAGCAGCTATCGGCAGCGTCTGCATCACATGATGGTTGATTAACTGGGGACAGTATTGGATGTATAGACCCTCCCTCAAGTACTGGGTCATGTGGATGGTTTACTGGCCAGAGCTTTCCCAGTATACAATTAAGTTTAAAAATAACTATACAAATTAAATGGACGCTGCCCCTTTAAAATGAATGCAAAACCCAGTAAAGAGATCAATACATAATATATATATATATACATGATATATATGACGAGAAACTACTGAATAGTAAATACATGAAACAACAGCATTAAATAATGAACGTCCCAATGTATGAGTCGATAATATGCTGACGTGACAACTGAAATCGGCTGGGTGCTGCAGGAAAGGCAAAAGTGCTCCGAAACCACTCCATCACAGTGTTAAAACGCGCTCCTTACCAAAAGAATGTTTCCCACAAAGAGATCATACAGCACCTTGCAAATTCTTGTCTCTTTTGGGACATTTATTATTTAACTTTATTGTTTCATTTATTCACTATTGTTTGATTTCATATATATTATGTATTGATCACTTTGCTGGGTTTTGCATTTATTTTAAAAGGGCAGTGAACCTTCAATTTGTATAGTTATTTTTAAGCAAGTCTTGTATCCAAATTTTTAGGTGCTGCAGTCGTTTTTTAATTTACAGTACGTGCAAGGTCACTTTTTTTTTTTTATACAATTGAGCTGCCCTGCAGCCAGCATGGTCTTTGAACATGCATTCAGTGCTGTGGGGGAGCTTTGTGATAGAAAAAAATGCATCTGTCCACAGACACTGCTGACTAGCTGACATATGTCAATTTTTCGCAGCTGTGTGACAGTTGCAGATATGGTGAATACTTTTAAAAGCAGGGTCTATCCTGTGTTCTGCAGGAATTTTTTTGCATTGTTAACACCAACACCCTATACATTCTTTTCTGCAGCTGTGTATCCATAGCACAAAATATAAATTTTTTTGGTCAGGGTCAATGAATTCCTCTTTTACAAAGCTTCTTTTCTAGATGTAGAAATCGTTCCATTTTATGGGGCTGGGTAAATACTGGGTTGCCCATACATTTCTGGTTGTGTTACAATGCATTATAATAAAAAAAATGGACAACAGATCATGCCTTTTCATGCTGCTCCTCAGTTATGAAATTTGGAATGCGCATTCTTTAAAGTAGTGTTGCCTAACAGCGATTCCCTAAACTTTACCTCTAAAATTCTGGTCCATAAAATGTGTTTTGAAATTCACAATTCCCCAAAACATTTTTTTTTCTTTCTCCCAGGGAGAATAAAGTGTAATTTTCGGATTTACAGATGGAGCTTCTGATGAAAATTACATTCTGTCCAGAAAATCAGTATCATTTCTAAATTGTGTGTCAGAAAAATAACAGTCTGATACATTACTGCTGTCTGAAATAGAACATCTCTTTGCTTTCTGAATTGCCTACTCTTAAAGTGGATGTAAACCCGATTTATAGAATTTGACAACGGGAAATGGCGCCCTATAGGATACCAAAATAAGTGAATGACTAATACTAAGTCGCTGCCCCTTTAAAGGTGTAAATCACCACAAATACAGTATTAAAGAGAAAGGAATTGGCGCTGACTTAATTAATGGAGGTAAATGCTTGACAGAGTACTAAACCTGCAATACACTCAAATTAGCATATCCCATATAAACAATAATATATCCTTAAATAATAGTGAAAGTTCAGATGTACAACTAATATTAATGCAATATTATGACATATGTGATGACATATACATCAAGGTGCTCGATAGTTCATAAGTGTATCCCAACACCATGTGAATCCTTCTTGTTTCTTTTAAGTGACTTAATCCAACAGTGCTTGTCCTATGGTAAAGGTGGCAACTCACCAAAACATTATGACCTCTTTTTATCACTTCCAGGTCTGCATTATCCCTATTGCGGTGGAGCTTTGATCTGAGGCTTGGAACGCACGCTATTGTCGGATTCCTCAGCATCACTTACCTCCTTACTGACCCTGTATAGGCTTGCTGATAACACCCAGTGCTGGGATTCGGGCACTTAAAATTGTCAGTGTATATCTTTTTGTTTTTACTATGGAACTTTTATTGAATAAAACTACTACACTATGAGAATTTTTTATCATCTCCTGTGGAGTCATTCTCATCATTTTAGAACGGGTCTGCACTTCCAGTGGAGAGGGACCAACTCCTAGGAAACTTAAGGCTTTCCAAATGCATGTTCTGACCTTGATGTAAAAAGGGGTCATAATGTTTTGGTGATTTGCCACCTTCACCATAGGACGAGCACTGGTGGATTAAGTCGCTTACAAGAAACAAGAAGGATTCACATGGTGTTGGGATACACTTATGAACTATCGAGCATCTTGATGCATATGTCATATGTCATAATATATCATAATATTGCATTAATATTAGTTGTAAATCTGAACTTTCACTAGTATTTAAGGATATATTATTGTTTATATGGGATATGCTAATTTGAGTATTTTGCAGGTTTAGTACTCTGTCAAGCATTTACCTCCATGAATTAAGTCAGCGCCAATTCCTTTCTCTTTAATATTGTAAACCCGATTCATGAAATTTGAGCTGGGCACATCTTCTGCAGTGTTGCACTAATTGTTTATTTTGTCTATTTCCTGATGCTAAATGCCTTCTCAATCATTCAAAAATTGTGACCTGTCCAAACAGGCTTTACAAACTGTGCTGCAAACCTATACATTATTTCCATCATCAGAGTCCAAAAAAATACTATTTTTTATGCATGCTAAATCACTCAAAATTGCTACATTTTAGATGTCAAGGTACAATCTTACTTCTCTCTCTCCTTCCAAAAATTGCCTATCCGATAAAGATTTAAAGGGCAACTCCGCTTTAGTGGGGGAAAAATAGCAAATAAAGAAAAAATAATATAGTGCATATAATTGTGACACTAATCATATTGTAATTGAATGTCATTAACCACTTCAGCCCCGGAAGGATTTCCTGCTTTAGGACCGGAGCCCTTTTTGCGATTCAGCACTGCGTCGCTTTAACTGACAATTGCGCGGTCGTGCGACGTTGTACCCAAAAATTTTTTTTTTTTTTTACTAGTAATGGCGGTGATCTGCGATTTTTAGCGGTACTGCGATATTGCAGCGGACATGTCGGACTATTTTGACACTTTTTTGGGACCATTGGCATTTATACAGCGATCAGTGCTATAAAAATGCACTGATTACTGTGTAAATGTCATTGGCAGTGAAGGGGTTAACCTGCAGGGGGCGCTCTAAGGGTTAAGTATGTTCCCTGGGCGTGTTCTAACTGTAGGGGGACTGCCCTGGCTGGGGAAGGGAAGTGGTCACAGCCTTCGTATACAGGAAGGCTGTGATCACAGCCCTTCCCCCTTCACACAGAGCGGAGGTCCGTGTTTACATACACGAACCTCCGTTCCTCCGCTCGGGGGGGCCATCGCGGGTAGCCGGCGGCAATCGAAGCCGCCGCACCCACTCCCTGGCCCTCCCCGAACACAGTAAGCGCGCGGGCGCGCCTCCGGCGGCGCGCGCGCACTCACTAGGCTCGTGAGCGCGGCCGCCGTCAAATGACGGCGATTTGCGCTCACGAGCCACCTTGCCGCCGTCAATTGCCGATCGGCGGTCGGCAAGGGGTTAAAAAAGACCTTACTTTTCAATCTGCAGCTCTTTAATTTTCTGAGAATGCATTGCAATATGGCTACCTGGAGTTGTTCTGTACACAGAGTGTGCACTGGCCACTCCCCAGAATCATCATTTCCTGCTTGTGTAATTGGCTCACCAAGTCTGCACTAAGATACAAGCCAGATTTCAGGCATCCTCTGCAAAAAAATGTAATTTTTGGAGAGATACTTTCAATAGCATCACATCTAAAGGGATGCAGGCCCAGTAGATTTTCTCATTAGTGCTCTGCAGCTGCACACCTGACAGTTAATTATGAAACCACTCCCATTGGACCCACTCAGAACAGAGGCACAGAATTACTCTTTAACCACTTGCCGACTGCCGATCAGCATCTGACGGCAACAGAGTGGCTCTTTAAGGCAAAACGCCATCATACGACGGCGGCTGCCAGATCGCGCACAGTGAGCGCGCGCGCTGCCGGAGGCGCGCCCGTGCGCTCACTGTGTCCGGGGAGGGCCAGGGAGCGGGTGCGGTGGATTCGATCTCCGCCGGCTACCCGCGATGCCCCCCCGGAGTGAAAGAACGGAGGTCCGTGTAAGTAAACACGGACCTCCGTTCTGTGAGAGGGGGAAGGACTGTGATCACAGCCTTCCTTTACACGGAAGCTGTGATCACTTCCCTTCCCCTGTTAGGGTAGCCCCCATACAGTAAGAACACACCCAGGGAACACAGTTAACCCTTAGAGCGCCCCCTGCAGGTTAACCCGTTCACTGCCAATGGCATTTACACAGTAATCAGTGCATTTTTATAGCACTGATCGCTGTATAAATGCCAATGGTCCCAAAAAAGTGTCAAAATGTTCCGACATGTCTGCCCTAATATTGCAGTACCGCTAAAAATCGCAGATCGCCGCCATTACTAGTAAA